>CM019148.1:270785141-270900281 GCA_009733165.1 Naja naja
GATGCCACTGGTGTTCCAGGTGGGAGAAGGCTGCGGGCAGAAGTTTGGAAGCTCCTGCGTCCTGTGGAAGGCAATTCACCCGGCATGAAGGTCGGATCAGGGCGCAACACCACCCTGTCAGAGTGGAAGCATGAGATGGCTGCGACACGACAAAGGCGGCAACCTGAGGAATCGCCGAGCTGAAATGTCGCGACCAGAAAAACAACCTTATAGGTTAGGAATTGGAGGCTGATGGACCTCAGGGGCTCAAAGGGATCCTTTGTGAGAGATGCAAGAACCAAGGAGGTCCCATGATGGAAAGCGGTGGACCACAGGAGGGCACAAATTGGTGCGCCCGAAGAAAAGCCCTAATTAGGATGGTGCGAAATGGAAGGAAGGCCAGGCCAATGCACCACAGGCCTTGTGGCTGCCACCTGGCCTTAGGGTGTTGGGTGAGAGGCCTTTGTCTAAGCCTGCCTGAAGAAAATCCAACACCTGAGCCACCGATGGAAAGCGGATCCGCCTCCTGGGAGGCGACACCATGTAGAGAAGGACTTCCACGAGGCCTCATATATCCTGTTAGTCGGCCAGTGAGCACTTGGATGGTGGTGATGACCCTCGGCGAGAGGTTCTCCGCCTCTAAATGTTGCCGTTCAGCCTCCAAGCGGCTAGTTGAAGCCACTCTGGGTCTGGATGCAGGAGGCGGACCTTGGGTGAGACACACTTTGTGATCTGGGATCCTCCAGGGTTCTTCCGTGGAGAGCTGCGGGAGGTCCGCAAACCCGCGCCTCCTGGGCCAGAAGGGGCGACTAAGATCAGGGAGGCCTTCTCTGCCAAAAGCTTTTGAATTACCCTGGGGATCAGTGGGATGGGAGGGAATGCATACAGCAGCCGGGAGGCCAAGGGCAGCGAAGAGCATTGACTTCCTCAGCCTGGGGCAGGGTATCTGGACACAAACCTGCGAAGATGGCGTTGAGGGGAGGCAAACAGGTCCGCGTCTGGGCAGCGAACCTGGCGTCAGCTCTTGAAACAAGTCGGGGTGAAAGGCCACTCGGGCGGGTCCACTGTTGCTCTGCTGAGCCAATCCGCCCGAGTGTTTTCCACGCCGATATATGCTCCCTTATGGAACCTAGATGGCGTTCTGCCCAAAGACACAGCAGCTCTGCCTCCTTCATCAGGAGGACAGAGTGGGTACCCCCTGCCTGTTCACATGTGCCTTGCCGTGGCGTTGTCTGTGAGAATGAGGGCGTGGTTCCGATGGATGTGAGGAAGTGCGGGCCGAGATGGATGCGCCCTGAGCTCCAGCCAGTTTATACTGTTCGCTGTTAGTCTGCTGACCAGCGACCCTGACATGACCAAGACTGAAGGTGTGGCCCCATCCGAACAGACTGGCGTCTGTGGTAATTATGAGCCTTTCTGGCTCCCATAGGAGAGATCCTTTGTTGATGGTGGTTTGTCCACCAAAGTAGGGAGAGTCTCACTTTTGTAGGCACCGGACCTTTGCTGTGGAGTTGCTGCGACCCGACCTTTGGTATGGCAGGAGAAACCACTGGAGCTCCCTAGCATGGAAGCGCAGGGAACAATAGAAATGGAAGAAATCAATTTACCTAGTAATGTTGACAAGTCAGCTAAAGAGACCTGCCTGAGAGGACCTAACCGTTGGGCCAAGTTCCTTATGCTCTCTAAGCGATCTGGGGAGAGAAAAACCTTCTCCTCTAGAGTATCAATAATAGCCCCAGATGGGACAACCGGGTTGGCGGGGAGAGATGGCTCTTCTTCCAATTAATAGAAAACCCGTGTTGCTGTAAAATCTGCAGCGTGAGTTTGGTGTCTATGTGAGCTTGTCTAGCTGAGTGGGATAAGATTAGGATATCGTCCAGATAACACTGGAGCCTAACGGAATGCCCCTAAGGTGAGCTGCCAGGGCCGCAGGACCCGTAAAGCGTTCGGGGCGAGGAAAGACCGAAGGGAAGGGCCACATATTCATAATGGTGATTATTATAACAAAATCTAAGAAATTTCGAGTGGGCAGGCGAATTGGTATGTGCAGATCGCCTCTGTCAGATCGATAGAAGACAGAAATCACCTCGTCTGGCGCTAAGAAGGATAGACTGGAGGTGCTCATCTTAAATTTGCGATAGACCAATGATGGTCGGTTAAGCCGTTTGAGGTCCAAGATAAGCCCTCCAGCCCCTGAGGCTTTAGGGACAATAAAGAGCAAAGAATAGAAACCCTGTCCCTGCTGGTCCTTGGGAACAGATTGAATGGCCCTGATGTGTAGCAAGTGGTTAATTGCGGTTCCATCAAGGCCCTTTTTCAGGTACCCTAGAAATGGGGCATTGCATAAAGAAACTTGGGGGGCAGAAAGGAATTCTAGCGCTAATCCAAAGCGAAATGGTGCGGCACCCAGGCATCAGAAGTGGACAACTCCCAGCGGTCAGCAAAAGCGAAGCCGTCCACCTATAGGGGCTAGAGCCCCTGATTAGCGGGATCTCACAGATCCTCGACTTTGTGGTCCCCTGAAGCCTCTTGCCCTGACCCCCGTGACCCCTGTCTGAAAAATCTGACCTATCTGACTGTTGGCTGCCCCTGTAACCCGATCCCTGAAGGACCTGGAGGAGAAAGAACTCTGGGAGTAGGGGCGGGAGGGGCCCCTCTGAGGGCTGTGAGAACCTACTGTCAGTCTGTGAGAAGAAGGGAAGGGAGGATCTTTCGTTTGTTCCTAGTCTCTATCAACAGAGGATCTAGGGCAGGACCAAATAATTTACTAGTAGAAACTGGGGAGAAGCGAGTTTCCATTTATTTTACTATCCATGCCAATGCTTAAGCCACAGTAATCTGGGCCGTAGCGTGTGAGGCAATGGCCCTGGCTGAAAACTTTACAGCATGAAATGTGGCATCGGCGGAGAATTCGTAGCTGCAATTAGCTTTGCTACGTCCTGGTGAGCCCTAATGTTGGAACTTGGGATGGTATCCCTCAGGTGGCGGAGCCACCTGAGAGACTCTGGTGAAAAAAGATGCGCCGTGGCTGCCTTGATGGCCCAGGCATCTGCCTGGTGTGCTGCTGGGAGGGCAATCTCGGCCTTCTTATCGTCAGCCTTTAGGGCATCCTCCGCTTGGTGGGGACAGTAGAAGAGGAGGCCAGGGCTACCACTGGATCATCGACCTCAGGTGTGACCAAATTATTAGAAAATCTGGATCCAGATTGAAAAACTTATCAAAATTTGAAGGGGCGGGAAGGATGTTGCTGACATCCACTGCTTATGGAGGAGGTCGAAAACATTTTGGGACGGAATAACCTCCTCCTCATTAACTGGCTGAGAAGACCAGATCATCCTCAGTCTCAGAATCTGTAGTGTGTGGGACTGAGGGGGCTTTGAAATGCGGGCTGTGGTTTTGCTTTGGAAAGGAGGATTTGAACAACTGTGGTTGAAAGAGGCCCGTGAAAGTTGGATGGTCGGTTTTAAGTCCTGTCGTCATGGACATCCCTCTTTCAGTGGGCGGGAACCGAGGGGTCCTCACTTTGATGAACAGAGCCGAGAGTCAATCTGGCGAGGGGATCCTCTTCTTCCCCCTCCTGATCCTGATTGAGATGAGGGTGAAAATCTCTGAATTGAGATACCTGTGAAGCGACCGAGCCTGCTCTGACCGAGGACCTCATGGAGCGAGTCACCTTCTGATCTGTAAGAATGTCTGGCGCCAGGGACTGCTGCACCCCACTGTGATTCCCCTGGAAATGCGCCAGTTCCATCCGTCCTCATGGAATCAGGGACCTCCTGTGGGAGGAATTCTTCCTGTCGCAGTCCAGCTGCTGTAGGGGTGAAGGTTGCTTCCGGCACCCTCCGTGAAGAAGTGTGCTTGATGTGACTGAGAGGGTAGGTCTAGGGGCGTGGAGGGTCTAGAGGCCTAGGAGATGGAAGGGTTTGGGTGGTGGGGTAGGGTCTGGTAACTGGGGAGCCCCCAGAGAGCCCTTGGTATTCTTCTGAATCTGTTTCTCCAATGCCTTCTGGCGCGGGATGCCTCCCTTTGTGCGCCTTAGAAGGACCTTTAGGAATGACAGATTTGTCTAGGCCATGAGACTTGTCGCCACCCCTACTTGCCATGTTTGGTAAGAGATATCTCAGAAAAATTGGGCCAGAGAATTGTAAATAGATATATAATAATAATATTTGGTGGCTGCCTGGGCGGTTGTACGTCCGGGTCCGCTCAGTCACTGGGCAAGGCACCCCAATAGAAAACACACACACTCTCCCTTTTGAATTTTTATAGAGACTTCATATATGAGCAATATGGATTACAATTATTGCTAATATGGGAATGATTAGAAGATGAGATAAACAAGGAGTCTCACAAAAAAAACAGGTAAGCCAAATTGAGAACTAGTTCATAGGGCAGAAAAAAAAAAATACAAAATAAGCCCTGTGTCAACCGTTCCCACAGGCCCAGGCCTGGGGATTAGTTGGAGAAAATGACTGCTGTGCTGTAGAAAATCAGGGTAGAATTTACTCAGAGTAGACCAGAATTTTATAGAAAAACCACCTGTGAGTGCCAACTTTGAACAGGTCACACAGACAACAACAATCCTTTATTATTAATACAGTGTGTACCCTAGGCTTCTTCAGAAGAGAGCCTGGGGAAAAAAAAAAAACACAGAAAGAGACCAGGAAAAACTCTCAGGGGCTCTGGCATCAGCCAGTCTGGGCTCCCACGAGGCCTCGTGGAGAAAAAACCCTGGATGAAGGGAAGTGCGCCGCGTAAGCCGCAACTACCCCAAAAGGCGCCAGCTGCTTCCTCGGCAGCACAGCTCTGCCGCCCGCAATAACCCGTTTGAAAAGCTGCAGAAATGGGGAATCGGGACTCCTGCCCCTACAGGCGTTCTCAGAGGGAGGAATCAATAATAAGAGAAGAAAACCCCAAGGGAAGGGGTGTAGCAGCACACAAGGGTTAAAGAAGCAAGTAGAGGTTCGAGAGGGAAGCAATGCGAAGCCTCGCTTCAATAAGGAGAAGAAAAAAAAAAAAAGAAAGAAACTGCCCCAGCGGCTAAGCTGCCTGTGCAGCCCTGACTGACTGCTGCAATCGTTGCAGTCAGCTTCTCAAGCACAAGGGAACAATTTGCAAGCCAATTGAAAGGGAAAAGAAATTTTAAAGAAGCCAATTGGGAAAAGAATACCTCTGATTGTTCCTGTTCACCAGAAAAGAGAGAGCTGCCTATCCGAACCAAAGGCTGAGCTAAACTGGGGGACGTATGGGAGGAGAGGAGGAGTCAAAACGTCCTTCAGTAAAGCCCAGCCTATCAGAACGGAGAGACTAAGCACCTCCCACTGCCGGGATGCTCGGAGCAGCTCGCTGGAGAAAGAAGGCAGCCCTACAAATATCCAATCTGAGACATGAAAGGCTTTGCAGATATCATCAACCTCTTGATAATGCTATGAAGTTTAATTAGCCTCTCCAGTTATTTTATTAGCATTAAATTAGGAAATAATTCAGGAAGCTGCAAATTTCTAGCTAAATTTTATTTTCATATATATATAAAGTAAATCACATACATATATACAATTTATATATTTTTCCAGATATTCTTCACACTAATTAAATTTTCACAATACTGAACTATTAACAGCTATATGGCAAGAATATGCTTGCCGAAATGATACAAAAGGCATCTTTGTATAAGTAAATAAACACAAAGACTTAGAGGACTAAGAGGTTATCCTTAAATACTTTACTTTTCTTAAATTGTCTTATTCATAATCATTTTCCTTCAAACTCAAATAATTTCCAAGTAACTTTCAAATGTGTTCTGCATTTTCTCAAGAACAGAAGATAGTGACATACCTAATAGAGACAACACAAACACTATAGACATATATAGTCTTTACACACAAACAAGCTAAACATTTCTCTCTGTATTTTTGAGCTTTCTTTGATTCTAATGAAATCAAACATATTGAAAAGATGTAATAAAATCTGTAATCATACAGTTTCAGAATTAATAATTAGCACTTACTATTCTTTATGTATTCCTATACCTGTAGTAAGAAGGATAATTATATTGAAGGAATTGTAACAATTAATCTATTGAAGCATTATGAACAACCAAATGCACAGATATATATCGGTTATTATACATTTGCTAAATTCATATAGATAAAGACATTTAAATATATTCATCAGCACACGATTATGTTAGATTTACTCCACAATTTCTGGAACATTTATTGCTTTTAGAAATTATACTGGCAGCCCTCTTGCCATTTTCTAGGCTGAAATCTCTTATCCATTGCCCAGCCATATATTTTGTCCTAAGGGAAAACCCAGGTAAGTATCATCAGCAGGAGAGGGCAGCAGAGGCTGTCTAAAATGCTATTCTCCACATTTTAAAAAATTGTGCATCTACTACCAGATTAATTCACAGTAGACTGCAAGGTTTGGCCTCACATTTCCTTATACTTGCACATTAATCTTTCAAGTAAGGTATCAATTGTTTCAGCTAACAAAGGTATATCGATATAGTATCAATATTGAACATTAGCAGTTTTATTTAACTTAGCTATCTTTTATTAGTTTTAAGTATTCGCTGTTCAATTAAGCTCTTAATTGGTACAATTTTATATATCAATTTGCACAACAAATAATGCTGTATCAGAAAAGGCAATTTCAGTAAGTTAACCTGGTATTAAGACATTCTCTCTCTCTCTCTCCCTCTGCCTCTCTCTCTTTCTCTCTCTCTCCATCCATCTATCTGATACATATCCTTTTATTTGTTAATTCAGTGCTTCTGACTCCTATTTTTCCCACAATAACCCATGAAGTGGTTTATGGTTAAGAATGAGAGACTGTCCCATGTCGTCCAGCTGGGTTCCATGCCTAAGAGAGGATTAGAACTTACATCAAAGATAGCCAGAATGTTGTTGAAAAGAAAAAAAAAACTACTTGAGCCATCATATCTTAAAATACAATATCTTGACAAATATATCTAGAAATACACATCTGGGGCTATTAAACAAAACAATGAAAATCTCATAATAAATTCATATAAAACAACTTCATTTTGATAAGAATCAAAATGATCAGGATCAATTGGACGAAACCATAAAATTTATATTAGAAAATCTGCATGACTTCATTGGAATTAAAGCAGCACTTCAAATATTTTAAAATTTAAATACATTCCAAAGGAAGTGTTTATATGTATCCCTTTCAGGATATACAAATTGACAACACCATTTAAAAAAAGTTTTATTAACAGTAAAACAGTATCCTTTTGACTTCTGAAGAAATAATAAGGCTGAAAATACCACTTAATTTTGGAAGCCCAAATATATGTGATAGAATATATTTTGTTTTGTTATGTTCATGTTTCAAAATTAGCAGTTGGTACAAAAAAATCTGTGAAATAGTTGAAACATGTGATCTGCCCATTAAATAGTCAAGACTGTAATAAGTCTGTTAATTAATAACTTAGCTGACCCTTGCTAGAACAGTCAGCTGTACATTTTTCCAATGTCTCTTAAAACTAATAGCTAAAGTCTACCTTAAAATAGTCATTTATTGGTAAACATATTCATTTAGGTAAATATTGACTATGAAGATTAAAAGAGAGCCAGTTTGATGTAGTGGTTAAGATAGCAGGCTAAAATCGGAGACCTGAAAATTCTAGCCCACCCTGTGCACAAACCCAGCTGGGTGACCTTAGCCCAGTTGGTCTTTCTCAGCCCTAAAAAGGAGGCAAAATGGCAAAAAGCATTTCTGAAAAGCCTTGCCAAGAAAATTTTATCTTAGTCCAGGCTGTTGCCAGAAGTCAACATTGAATCAAAGACACTCCCAAAAAGCATGGCGGTTGAAATATTTTCAAGGCAGATCAGAACTGATTCTCATATTCAGGTTATGCAGATATTCCCATTACTAGATAGTTTTTATGTATACCAAATGTCAAAATTATTAATCTTAAAATCTAGCCAACTTTTAAATAACCATTTTACCCAGAATCATTCAAAAAACAGAAGAGGCAAAAACATACTTGCTGTATCTATTGACAAAAGAAATTAAGGATATAATTGTAATTAAGGATACAATTGTGCTTATTTTGCTTCATAAGGCATGTAAAAACTACAGCTTATGCTCAAACAGGGGTGGAATTCTATAGAACCGGTTGTTAACATTACCGGTAGTTCTAAGAACTGGTAAAACAGACCCCTGGCTGGCCCCGCCCCTCTCCACCGCTCCTACGCTCCAAAAATTGATTTTTTTATTGCGCATATGCGACATTTTTTGCACATGCGCGACAATCCTTGCCTCATTCTCCCCGCCCACCCCTCCCTTCACAGCCCAGTTATTCATTAATTGGGGATGGAATTATCCCCTGCCGCCAGCCCCGCTCTGCAGTTCCCGACTCAGCCAAAATTGTACATGCACATCATCGCGTGCATGCGCGATAATAGCTGACTGCCTTCTCCCCCACCCGTCCTTCCCAGCCTCTACTTATAGTGCATATGCGCTACCTATAAACATTTTCCGCCTGCGCCATCGCTCCCAGCAGCAGCAGCAGCAAGCAGCAGCAGCACCAGCACCAGGAGCAGCAGCACCAGCAGCAGCCAAGCCAGCCAGCCAGCCAGCCAGCCAACTGTCACTGCCTGCCTTCTGCCGACCTGCTGGGTGAGCCACCACCACAAGCTGCAAGCCCGGTTGCCACCACTGCTAGCCGCCCTCGGCCAGCCGGCCTGCCTCTCAGGCCTGCCTTGCCCAGCCTGCCTCCCAGGCCTGCCTGCCTTGCCTGGACTGCCTCCTGCGATGGCTGCCATTAAAGAAGGCGCAAGCTGCCGACACTAGCCACCCTCGCCCGGCCGGCTAGCCTCCCAGGCCTGTCTTGCCCGGACCGCCTGCCTGCCTTGCCCGGACCACCTGCTTCGCCCGGACTGTCTCCCCCGGCCTCTGAAGATGTGGATTGGTAAGTACGACCTCCTCTAACCTAGTCACCTACCTGCCGCCACCAGCCTCGAGTGCCAACTTCTGGACCACCCACCGCCCTCACCGACGCTCCCTGCCTCGCCTGCCGCCATCTTCCCTTGCCCGCAGCCCTCCATTGTTGCTGCCTTGCTTTCCCACCACCCATTGGTGAGTGAGGAGGCAAAGGCAGCAAGCCCTGCTGGTCCCCTACCTCCTCCTGCCGCTGCCGCCGCCAGCCCCAGTCAAGTGCTGACTCCCGGACCGCCCCAGCTGCCCTAGTTACCTGCCTCACCCACCTGTCAGCCACCATCTTTGGCCAGCCGCCATCTTGGATAGGCCGGTGTCATCTTCCCTCACCTGCCACAGCCCTCCATTGTTGCTGCCTTGCCTTCCCACCACCAACTGGTGAGTGAGGAGGCAAAGGCAGCAAGCCCCGCCAGTCACCTACTTTATCCTGCCGCCGCTGCCAGCCCAGTTGAGTACCGACTCCTGGGCCGCCCAGCCGTCCTCGCCGCAGCAAGCTTGAAGAAGACTGAGGAGGACCCCAGCATAGCTGGCTAGCCAAGTTGCCTGCCTCATTTTTGGTAAGTTGCTTTTTTTATTTATGTATTTATCTATTTTTTTAGTATCTGTTTTGGTTTTTATTAATCATAAAAACAAAACAGATATAAAAATAAATAAATAAATAAAAATTATTTTACTATTCACCTTGATGTTTGTTTCTCCTTTGCTTTTTCCTATTAGAAAAAAGCAAAACAGAAACAAGTATCAATATATAACAGCAATGTAACATTTTGTTTCCATTTATGTGTGCATGCAAGTTTTCAGTAGGTTTACTGTTTTTATCAGGTTAACCTAACCATGCCCACCCTAGTCACACGACCACCTAGCCACGCCCAGTCAGCAAGCCATGCCCACCCAGTTCACATGACCAAGACACACCCACAAATTAGGCCATGCCCACAGAACCAGTTGTTAAAAAATTTGAATCCCACCCCTGTGCTCAAATATTAAAAAGAACAGAAATTTTCACATGAAGACATCTGAACACTTATAGTATTAGGAGACTCTTTTCTAAAGAATTCAATGTAGAGTCAAAACAAATAAATTAGAATGACACTCATTTTATTATAATGGACATGTAATATTCACATGAGAGAGTAAAACTGAAGACAGCTTGTATTTCTTTTACTGTACTTTGACATTTAAACACAATTTTAGTCTCATATCTTAAATAGCACAATTCCATTCACCAATGTGACAAATAAATTAATCATGTTCAAAAATTTCCTGAAAATGCCATCTAAATACCATATCTGAAAGCAAAATAGTCACAATGTATTTCAGTACAACACATCAATCTAATTAAAATTTTTCATTCTAGTGTAGTTCATACATAGCAGATGCTTTATATGACATTTTATGTAGAATATTCCACAAACATAAATATAAATTCACTTCACCCATCTACAAATATCTGGTAGTGAACCATGCTTTTAAAGAGTATCATTTGATAATCCCTTAGATTTAAGTTTGATTCAATGCCTCCCATATAATCAAAGGCACCCAAGAGATTTTACCAATATTGAGGAACCAGTACTTCTGATAAAATTTACAGACACCAACAAACACACACATACTTAATTTCCTTTGGTCAGAATTTAGTTTCCAGGTTAAACATCATTAGGGGGTATCTTATTTACTTTTATTATTATTTTTCCCTTAATGCCTGTGGGTCACTCTTGATTTCTGGAGAGTATATGGACAAGTCCATTCTATTTTGTTGGTCACATTTTGAGAATATGAAATTTTAACTACTAGTCCAAATTTATTTATTGTATAGCCCAAATCTATGCAAGTTATTATATTGTGTACTGAACTGGACTTGCTGCTTTGTAAAGGTGTTTCTAGATGAAGCTAAGAACTTTGAGCAACAAATATATTTTCCTCTCAAAATGAAATTGCTGCGCAATATTTTCTTCCTTTCTGGTGAATGACACAACTACACAATAATAAGCTCTTTGTTCCATGGAGAGATCTAAAAAATCCAAGTTTCAGGGATGACATGTCCTATAGGGGATTACAGATTATGAGAAGAATTTTGGAGAAAGAAAGGTTCACCCCTAGGACTGTGTAAAGGCATAAGTGTTTACTCAAATACAAAAAATACAGACCTCATACGGTACAAGAAATCTTATTCAAATTCAACACTGGCCACTTAGTAGCATAATCAGCTGACCAGAAGGAAAGTGATTATTGTTTTCCTTTATGCTATTAATGGTAGAAATCTAACTATTTTGGTCCCTATCAGTCATCTAATCAGCTGAATGGCAGCGACCAGACTCCTGATTTATTGTTCCTGGTGGCAATCTGGAGTACGTCATTGGCAAGAGGAAAAAATTCTAACTGCTTTATGCTTGACCTGTTCAAGACTGTTGGAAAGGAGAAGAACAAAGGTAAGTTTTAACAAGTACTGTTAATAAAGTCACTGTGAGTTGCATGGCATATAAATTTAATAAATTATTTTTGTAATTTGAATAATTACATAATTCAGGTTTAATAAACATCTTTTCCTCCATCAATCAATCTAACTTAAATCAAGCTATTAGTAATCACCATGCTTTAAAAATATCAGAGACATGTATTTCATATTGCTGGTTTTAAATTAAGGTTTGATTATTTTATTTGTTTTGTCAATATTAAGCTTTATATATTTTAAAGAGCTTTATTAATAGTAAAGCTTAACATTTGTCCTTCCACCCAAAACCTATGACAATTTTTTGTTTTATATTTTTTTCACAAATCACATTTGAATACTCATATTTCAAGCCATGTAAAATTTATATTTTTACCACAAATATTCAGTATTTCTTTTATTCCACAAATCTCCACCTTCTGCCACCTTAAATTGTTTATGTGACATATATAATATGGCTCAGCCATGGATTTGCAATTGAGCATCCATGATATCCTTTTGGATCTTCTGGCTGAACTGGTTTTCATGACACTTATTTTAATAAAATCTCAATCCTTCTAGTAGCCTACCCTTAGAATCTGGAGCTATGAGACTAAGGCTGCTGGCAGATAGTGTCCATTTTCTCTTCCATATTGTTCAACATCTTCGTGAAACTATTGGGAATGGGATGTCATCAGCATGGTAATGAAATCCAGATGTATTGCACCTTAGCGTTTAATTAGTACCCCTAAACATTGCCAAATTGTCTAATAGGTTAAAGGAGGACATTAAATTGAAATTAAAAACAGACAAAATACAAGCATTATATTAAATAAATAAGAAATTGGGTTGAGGAATGAGAATTAAGAGGTAAGGATAGAAAGCTTGAATTCTCGTTTTATGAGTTTTCCTTGGTGCTCAGTGTGATCACTGTGAATTTACCCACGGTGCCTTAGTGCTTTATGGCACAGGTACCCCAGCTGTGATTCTTCCTGAACCAGTCAGGTTTCTCAATAATTATCCATGTTTGCATGCTATCAGGTATAGCACACAGGAATCATATGCTTCTCATACTGAAAGATCTGTACTGGCCGATAATGCTTACTGGCACAATTTAAGATGTTGATATTGACCTTCAAAGCTATAAAAGCTTAAAAACTATAAACTCCTTTTTAACCTTTTTGTCACATGAGAGAGGCCCTACTCCTATTCTCAGACTAAGCATACATCTATGCTTCTAAACCTGCTTTTGGTGGAGGCAGGGGTGGGGGAGAGGAATCCCTAAGAAATTTTTACAGCACAAATGGCTTGACTAAACTCACAGTCAGGTCAATAATATCATTTGAGGTGAAATGCAATTTTTCTGTGCTCCAAAAGATGAAAACATTCCAGTGAAGCATTAGAAAACAGCAATGCAAACCATACTTATTTGGATGATAAGAATCTTAAGATTTCAATCATTGGATGATTAAACTCTTTGTAAATAAGAAGGAATGTCATGGCAATTTTCTATTCAAATAAATATAAAGAAATGGCACAGCTGAAAAATGTTCCAGGGGGTCAGAGTGGGTATAATACATCAATCACACATCTTTTTCCCTCTTGGTATTTTGCTATACTGTACTGAATGAATGTTATGCAAACTTTCTCTATAAATAAATCTAAAGAAATGGCATCTGGCTCAGGAATAACTGACAGACCTTATTCTCTGCAGGCAAAGCATTCTGTGGCAGATCCACACGGGAGAGAGTTTGTACAGCCCAGGCTGTATGTCTGCTACATTGCTCTGGAAATCATTCAGGATCTGTTGTATTTCAGAATTCCAAGGAAAAGTGAGGGAAACACTTGGATACTAATGTTTATTTCATCTTGTCTTTTTTGCCACAGTAGGGAGAACTTTAGATCTTACTAATTTTCACCTGCCACTAATGCCAAGTTTCATATTCAAAATTTTTTTGCCTGACACATATATAATTGGTACAATATCCTTGTTAAGAGTAAGGTATGGGTACATAAATTTGCAGAGATAACTATCAACCTCTAATCTGATCTATATGGTAGGGAAAAAAGCACAAAATAGCAGAAGTAAAATAGATGCACAAGACTCACTGGTGGTCAAAAGAGAAATGAGCCAGGGCTTCTTTCTCCTTGACCAATGGACAAGGCATAATTTTACCAATGAAAACCATCTGGACACTAAATGAAATTAGTATTAGTATCATTCTAACTTCAATATATAAGCAGTCTTTGACTTATGACCCCAATTGAACCCAAAATGTATGTTGTTAAGTAAGATTTGTTAAGTGAGTTTTGCCTCTTTTTACGTCCTTTTTAGCTACAGTTGTTAAGTGAATCATTTCAGTTGCTAAATTAGTAACATGGTTGTTAAGTGAATCTTTGCTTGTCAGAAAGTTACAAAATATGATCACATGACCCCAGGACAATGCAACTGTCATAAATATGAACCAGTTGCCAAGCTTCCAAATGTTGATCATGTGACCACAGGAATGCTGCAACAGTCATGTGAAAAATGGTCATAATCATAAGTCATTTTTTTCAGAGCCATGTAACTGAATGGTCACAAAATGAACTGTTGTTAAGTCAAGGACTACCAGCATTACTCTGTCTTAAGGAGATAAGAAAGTGAAAAGGGGGAAAAAGTATTGTTTCCTTGCCTGCAGTACAGAGCAGAGTTCCCTTTTGCAGAAATGCTTTGCAAGTCACAAGGGATATCTCTATACAAATGAATCTGCAAAGGTGACCTTAAATCTTTTGAAAGATTATGGGTGGAAAAAGAAGAGGTTAGCCTCAGAAAGTGGGAGCATCTAGTCAACCCTGATTTAGAGACCTATTTAAGGGTGGGGAGAATTATTATGAAAGGATTCATTCAAAAAATTATTCATTTCTAGTCTATCAACGAAGATTCCAAGCAAATATGAAAATGTTTCATTAAAGGTGTTTAGCATACTGGAAATGTCAATTACATAACTATGGGCAGAGACTAAACCACATAACAATTGTTGTACTGCATTACAATAATTTGACATAGGTTTTCTGAGGACACCAATTTTGGAATTTACAGTTACAGGCCCTGGCTTTGATATTTTAGTCATGCTCTCTCTTTTCTATGAAGTGAATAAAGCAACCAAAGAGTTGCACTGTCACATCTGGAAAACATAACCCACCCGTTCTAGTGAAAAATGATTTTATGCAAGAATGCATAGTCAACATGTACTATCCAGTTTAAACTGTAGCCTGGTCCACTTAAAGATTTCTGTCATTTTTGGCTCCAGTCCTGGGGCACGATTAGAAATAGAAGTTTCTCTTTCAAATAATAGTCTAATTTATATCAAATTGTTTTCTTCAAATGGGAATCATTTCAGCAAGCATAAATCTTTCAGGACAATCAAACATGGGATAAAATAATTAAACATATGAGGATGTACTTCCAAACTGCACTTGCGGTGCCCTTCATTCTTTTCCTAATGCCAAGAATCAAGTGCATGAAGTCTGATACAGTCCTGTTCTGTCAGCAAAATGTCTTTTAGATCCCTATGCATAACTTTCTTGAGTGATAGGTTAAATATAATCCACATACGAGTTTTGGCAAGATGGCAAAGTATAACGTGGCAAAGTATAATGTTTGGTTGCTTCTTTGGCTTTACAGCAAGAACATTCTGAGTTCTAAGGTAGTTTTTCTGATGTGAAACATGAAGGTTCTAAAGTCTCTTATAAAAATACCAAATACTTGTTGGTAATTTCTTCCACTCTTAGTCCATAACATGTGAGCAAAGGATTCCAGGACTTCTGCAAAGGCTATTTTCAGAGACTGACTAGCAAGTCCTACATCAGCACTCACAGCATTCATAAATAATTTTATATAAAAGTTTTAATACCTTTTCTCTGAATATAAAAAAGATAGAAAGATAAGGCATGGAAATATTTCAAATCCTGAATTATGTCCAGTTTTCTTCAGAGATTATTTATTAAACACTGTCATTTATATTTGTTACCCTTTCATAATTCTGATAATTGTAGATATGCAAAGATCCACTGCTATAGTTTTTCCATTAAAAAATGAAGTTTGTGAAGATGTGGGGAATTTTATTTACTTCTTCCAAACTCTAAGAAGTCCTATCAACTCATCAGTTGTCTGAGAAGACATGGATCACTGATTTCCTATTCGTAATATAAGCAAGAATCTGCTGATTTGCTTTTGGTCACAAGGCTGGGGATAGGAAAGAAAATAGGTTTGCACAAACTGATGCATAGGGGCAACCTTCAGCTTGGCACACTGTGTAGGTCTCAGAATGACAAAGGTTGCCCACTTCAGTGAAAATCCTGCTTATCAGCATCAGAGCTCCATGAATCAGATGACTATTAACCTTTAATTCTTCAATCATTCTTCTCTCTGTTAAGGTGCAAAGCCACTCATCCTTCTCAGACTCTCAATGACATTTTGTGATACACAATTCTCCCTGCACATCTAGTGTGACATTTTGAGATCCAGAGTTGCCAAAGAATCAGCTGAAAGTCAAGGTTCTATTTATGAAACTGAAAATACTAGTTTACTTTAGGTTAATTCTAATCAGTCCCTTGTATATGTCATCACCTAAATTCATGTTGTCAAAGTGCCCTACAGACTTATCTAATTATCATCAGTACTACAGAGTCACAATCAGAATACAATTATAATTTTTTACTACCGGTTCTGTGGGCGTAGCTTATTTGGTGGGTGTGGCTTGGTGGTCATGTGACTGGGCGTGCGTGCTTGGTGGTCATGTGACTGGGTGGGTGTGGCCAACTCAATGTCACTCACGTCAAGGGATGCCTTGCCTGGCCCCTCCCTTCTAGCCATTTCTTGTCACACCCAGCCTCAACCTATCTATAGTTCTGTAAAAATGTTGTTCACCTTTTTTTGACTTTATTATCTACATACTATAGATATATTTTTATGGACCACTGAAAGGAGGAAATGGCTCATATGCTTTGCCCAAAAATGTGATAGGCAACAGGCTTTTAAGGGGCTGCCAGAAAGAGGGGGGGCAATGTATTTTCCAAAGCACCAGAATGCGAACAAGAAGCAATGGATGGAAACTGAACAAAGAGAGAAGCAACCTAAAACTAAGGAGAAACTTCCTGACAGTGAGAACAATTAACCAGTGGAACTGCTTGTCCCCAGAAGTTCTGGGTGCTCAATCAATGGAAGACTGGACAGACTCAGCCATTTCTCAAGGTCCTTGGTAACCTTATCTCAGATTTTGGCATCCTCAGACTCTTAGCTGTTTAGCTGAGGAATAAGAGAGTTGAAAGGGACTTTGGACGTCTTCTATTCCAACCCCCTGATCACGCAGGGAAACTGAGGATGCCAAAATCTGAGCAGAGGTCCTGGGAAAGGTGTCAGAATAACAAGTAACACTTACAAAGGATCTTGCGGGGAACCCTATACCATTTCAGTATTTCAACTGCAGGTTTCTAAAAATCTTATTTAAAATTGAGGTTAATATCCTAATAAAATTTTTAGAAACCTGCAGTTGAAAGTTCTTCATGTCTCCTTACCTGAAGACCCAATTTCATTTGGAATTTAATCCCAAACTGATTGCCCTTTTAGCATTTCCCTTGATATTTCTCCAAAATGCACTTCCAAGAAGCCACATCTCCATCTCTCTCTCTCACACACACACACACACTCTCCCCCACACACTACTCACTCTCTTTCTCTCCTTCTCTCTCTCACACACACACCACATTCTCCCTCACACACACACACACCCCTGATCTGACTGGAACAAATGTTCCGGCAAGCTCCAGAGCAGCAGGTGGCGCAAGAAGGAAGTGGGCAGTGGGGGGCGGCAGAGGCAGAAGGCAGTATGCTCCGGCCTCCGTTGCCACCACTCTATTTCTGCCTTCTCCCAGGGGATGACAAAATGAAGAAAGCGAGCAGCCATAGCGGCTGCATGCTCTGTCCACCGCATGCAGCTGCCATGGCCACTCGCTTTCTTCCTTTCGCCCTGGGAGAAGGAAGAAGCAAGTGGCGATGGTGGCCAGACCATGCTGTGGCCATGCCTTTCCTCCTTTCGCCCCAGGAGAAGGAAGAAGTGGGCAGTGGAGGCGGCGGCAGGGCACAGCTACGGGAAGCAGCCCTGAAGTTCCCACCCTCCTTTTCGGGGCACCTCCACCACCACTCACTGCACCACGGCTGCCACGTGATAGGGAGAGCACCACATGGCAGCTTAGCCAGGCAGCCGAGCCCAGGGATGGTGGGGGAGGCCCAGCAAGGTCCGGGGATGGTGGGGGAGGAGCTAGCACGACTTTCAGGCTTACCTGTGAGCAGGCAGATCAGGGCTGCTCAGATGGGGTGCAGGCACCACATGGGAAGGCAGGTTAGAAAAGCAAGCCACGAGACCCAGTGTGCTGCATAGGAGGAGTGATTGGGCAGATCGAGCAGCAGGCGGGTGAAGAAAGATGAAAGTAACCAAATCCATTGGCATGTAAAGTTCAATTTTGATAAAACTGGACTGAGAGGTGAAAGCATGGGAGCTTGATTCCATTTTCAAGAAGTCCATTTCTTAAAAATTTATGCTATTTAATCTCAGTGTTTTTTTTTTACCCAATTGTTGCTTGTCATTGTACCTTCTGGCTCCCTAAGTCTGGTAAATAGCCCAGTTTTCCCACTGCCTTAGAGAAAAATTCTGTCTCAAGGGAACAATGGACCTATCTCAAAGCTTCCTCCTAGGGTGTCATCTGAACTATAATATCTCCTTGGAGAGTTGGATTACAGTTACCCTTGATGAATCCAGATCAGATATGATCCCTTGTTTAACATTATTGGTTGTTTTGTTAGAAGTATCATATATATACCGATCCTGTGTAAATCTATATGATTTATCTTAAGGTTTTTTGAAAAAACACCTCTAATTACAAATACTGTTTTAGTTTGAAAGACAAACTTTTTGTACTTATTTGGTAACGCTTGACAAAGTCTAACAATTGGAAAGTCCAGTATTTCTCCCCTGCTGCTATAATACAGTATGATGCAATGTAGAAACCAGCAGGCATCCTGATAGTGATGAAGAGCTGATTTTATCTTCTCACATGTCAAAAAAATGTCACACACAGATCACATCCTTAGAAGCAGCCTAAATTCAAACCCATCTAAAAAATCTTTGATCAAAGCTGTAAAACGCCTATGACAAATGCCTCAGTCTCAGCTGCTTCACCATACTGATTAAATTCCTCTTACAGAGATCATACTAGACACGTTTTAGTGCAAAACAGAAGGCGTTCCAGTTTTGGAGCACTTATGTTTCAACTGCTAACAAAACAGACGACAGAAACATCTGAAAAGCCAGTCACAATATTTAAAAGTCATGGAAATACACCACCATATAAGGTTGCCTGAAAGAAACAGTGTTACAGAAGTATTGAAAAAAATAAGACAACAGCTATTTTTATGATGAACATGGATTTTTTTAAAAAATCTACAAAAAGGACAGCTCCACAATACAGTCCTTTCAGCAATTCCAAGAAGACTGCACACCCATTTGCACTACTCAGGTAATCCTGAGGACACAGACAAATCTCCAAGTTTGCAAACTCTTTAAAAGAATGCAAATGATCAGCTGTCTGCAAGGAATATAAATCCTTCCATTCCCCACCATCTAGTCCAGAGGTCACCAACCGGTGGTCCGCGGACCACTGGTGGTCCATGAGAAAATTTTGGTGGTCTGCAGCGCACCCGTGTCTGCAACAGGGATGATACCGGCAGCAGATGGACTGATGCGCACAAGGAGGGTGGATAACGTGTGGGAGATCGCAGCATCGGAGCTCTTCCCGGGTGTTGCCTGGCCTGTGAGTGGGTGGGGGTGGGAGAAAAGGAACCTCTGAACTGGTACTGGGTGGTGGGAATCTGATTTCCAAAGGCCGACGAGCCACGTGCTAAGACCAGATTGCTGGTGGGGAAGTGGAGCAATCCTGAAGTCTCCCTAGCAAACCCATGTTATGGCTGCTTCCTCCTAGCTCCGTGCATTGAGGCCGAGCAGCAGCAGGAAGAGCGCGGACCTCCTGAGCCGCAGGAAGCGGCTGCCAGCGATGCCTTCAGGTGAAGATGTTGTGAGGGGGAGGCTCGACTCCTCCCCTCAGGAGCTGCAAAGTGCTCAGCGCCCCTCTGGCACCCGGCAAGCCTCCTCCTTCCTGCTGGGCATGTGAGTGCTTCTGGCAAGGAGGAAGAGAAGGACACCAGAGGGGTGGTGAGCACTTTGCGGCTCCTGAGGGGAGGGGCGCAGGAGATCATGCCATCGGAGCCCTTCCCAGGTGTTCCCTGGCCTGTGGGGCGGGAGGAACCTCTGAACTAGTGTTGCCTCCTGCCTCCATGCATCAGCAATGCCCTCAGATGAAGATGTTGTGAGGAGACTCGACCCCTCCCCTCAGGAACCGCAAAGTGCTCGCCACCCCTCTGGCACCCACCAAGCCTCCTCCCACCATGCTTCTCTTCCTCCTTGCCAGAAGCACTCACACGCCCAGCGGGAAGGAGAAGGCTTGGCGGGGTAATTTACTATAAAGACAATTGATTATAATTAATACCACAGGTAGTTCTTAACTTATAACCATTCATTATTGACCATTTGAAGTTACAAGAGTACTGAAAAAAGTGACTTATGACTGGTTTTCACTTACAACTGCTGTAACACCGCTGGGATGAGGAGCCACCTAGATGGTTCCGCCCCAGACGCCTGATGGACCCTGAGAGGTTCCAGGCAGAGCTGGGGTTTTTTCCTGCATCCCTCACTCACAGCCTTGCCGAGGTCCTTGAGGCTACCTGGCAACAGTCGGCTGCGGGGGCTCTCGACAGGGTTGTCCCCATGCGTCCCCTTACTCGGTGCGGATCCAGGTCAGCTCCCTGGTATACCAAGGAGCTCTGGGAGATGAAGCATCGCAGCAGGGGACTAGAGAGCAGGTGGAGGGAGACTCGCTCTGGATCTGACCTAGCCCAGCTGAGAGCCCATATTAGGACTTATCTGGTAGCGGTGGGGGCGGTAAGGAGATCTTATTTCTCCGCCCTCATAGCATCCACAGATAACCGCCCGGCCGCCCTGTTTGGGGTTGCTCGCTCCCTCCTCCAGTTGGGGGGGGGTGGCGGACCCGTTGCGGGGCAGAGCTGAGGAATTTGGTCAGTATCTGCAGGATAAAATCGCTCAGATCCGGGAAGGGTTGCGCTCGGATTTGCAGTGGCCTGAGGATGGGGATGCGAGTGGTTTGGCCAATGTGACCTGGACTGAGTTCGATCCTGTTTCTGAGGATGAAGTGGACAGGATTATGTGGCAGCTGAGCTCCACCACATGTTTACTGGACCCGTGCCCTTCCTGGCTGGTTTATGCCTCCAGGGAGGTTATGTGCGGCTGGCTCCGGGCAGTGGTCAACGCTTCGTTAAGGGAGGGGCTGTTCCCTGCCGCTTTGAAAGAGGCGGAGGTGAGGCCCCTCCTGAAGAAGCCTGCTCTTGACCCAGCCGCGTTGAACAACTTTTGTCCGGTCTCCAACCTTCGCTTTTTAGCGAAGGTTGTTGAGAGTGTGGTGGCTCAGCAATTGCCACTTTTCCTGGAGGAAGCGGACTACCTGGATCCGTACCAATTGGGCTTCCGGCCCGGGTACAGCATGGAGACAGCATTGGTCGCGCTGATTGATGATCTCTCTAGGGCTTGGGACAGGGGCTCGTCCTTTGTCTTGGTCCTGTTAGACCTCTCAGCGGCTTTTGATACCATCGACCATGGTATCCTATTGCGACGTCTCGGGGGGTTGGGAATGGGAGGCATTGTTTTACGGTGGTTTTCCTCCTACCTCTCGGGACGTTCGCAAACAGTGTTGGCAGGGGGGCAGAGGTCGACTCCAAGGTATCTCACTTGTGGGGTGCCCCGGGGCTCAGTCCTCTCACCCCTCCTGTTCAACATTTATATGAAGCTGCTGGGTGAGATCATCCGTGGCTTTGGGGTGAGTTATCATCAGTATGCTGATGATACTCAGCTATACATCTCCACCCCAGACCACATCAGTGATGCTCTCTCCGTGATGTCCTGTTGTCTGGAAGTGGTACGGATCTGGATGGACAGGAACATGCTTCGACTCAATCCAGCCAAGACAGAGTGGCTGTGCATACTGGCATCTCGGTCCAGTTTGGATGTTCCATCCTTGGTCATGGGGGGAGGAGGTGTTGCCTCCTGTGGACAGGGCACGGAATCTGGGGGTCCTCCTGGATTCACGGCTCAAATTGGAGGCACAGGTGGGGGCCGTGGCCAGGGGGGCCTTTGCCCAGATCTGGCTGGTTCACCAGTTACGCCCATTCCTGGACCGAGATGCCCTGCGCACAGTCACTCAGGCCCTCGTTATTTCCCACCTTGACTACTGTAATGCTCTCTACTTAGGACTGCCCTTGCATACCACTCGGAGGCTTCAACTGGTGCAGAATGCGGCCGCGCGGGTAGTGATGGGAGCTTCCCGATACTCCCATATTACACCCCTCCTGTGCGGCCTGCATTGGCTTCTGGTTGCCTTCCAGGTGAGATTCAAGGTTCTGGTACTAACCAGCATGGCATGGGTCCAGGTTATTTACAAGAACGGCTCCTCCCAACATCAAATACTAACCACCCTGTACGGGCGCATAGGCGGGGTCTCCTCGGGGTGCCGTCTGCGACACAATGTCGCTTGGCGGCGACCCAGGGGAGGGCCTACTCTGTGGCGGCTCCCACTCTGTGGAATCTTCTTCCACTGGAGCTCCGGTTGGCCCCCGATCTTCGCACCTTCCACCACGACTTGAAGACCTGGCTCTTTTTACAATCCGGGCTGTGCTGATTCTCTCGGGTTGGTGTTATTTTAACTAGGGGTTTTAAATTTTAATTTCGGCTTAACTTGTTTAATATTCTTTTAATTAATTTATTTATTGTTGTATTTTAGTTGTGTCAGCCCGAGTCCTTTTGGAGAGGGGGCAGCATATAAGTCGAATAAATAAATAAATAAATAAATAAATAACATTCCCATGGTCATGTGATCAAATTTTGGGTGCTTGCAACTGGCATGTATTTAGGACAGTTGTACTGCCCTGGGATTATGGGATCAGCCTTTGTAACTTTCCCAGGCAGCTTCCAACAAGAAAGTTGAATGGCAGAAACCAGATTCTCTTAATGACCAGATGATCCACTTAACTATAGTGATTTACTTAACAAATATGGCGAAAAGGTCATAAAACTCACTTAACAACTGCCTCATTTAGCAACAGAAAGTTGTAAGTCAAAAACGACTTGTAGTTAATTTAATTTATATGGGTTTTTTTGTTCTATCCTTGCCTTTTAGAGTTTAGATTATGACAGTGTGCATAAAGTTTGAATTTTAAGGTTCAATTTTAAACTATAATGTTCTGTGGTACATTTTGTTTCTTCAACTTGCATAGTTAGTATCTTAAGGTTCACTGAAAGAGGTCCTCAGGTTTTCATTGTATTGCAGTAGAACAGTAATGATCACACCCTCAAGTGCAGAATGTAAAGCCCTACTAATAATCTAGTACATCAAGAACACGTTTTCTATAAAAATATTTAAAATATTATTATAAAATATTAATATTATATGGAGGCAGGACAACTGTTACCTAAAAATTACGCATAAAGAAACCCTCTCTTCTTCTCCCCTTCATATATAGTAATGTTTTTAAGAAGATACATTTATTTAAGAAACATAGATTTTATCTATAAATCTACCTTCCTTTCATTCCCATATGAAAAATAGAAAGCCTTCCATTCAAGGTCCATTCCAAGTAGCCCTAGGTGTATATTATTATTATTTTAATTAAATGATCTTATCAGGGGATAAGTTATTTCTAACAGTAAACTATTTTAATATTTTTGGACCATATTATTCAAACAATTAAGAGGATTTACAGAAAATGTGAAAAAGAAAGCTTCCTATCTTCCCAAAACGGAACAGGTGTATAAATACCAAAATCCTAGAGACCGGTAACTGTTTGAAATATCCACCCTTGTACTTCCTGCAACATCAAGATAATAGACTTCAGCAATATTTTTATTATACAAATCATTATTATTTGTTTCACCTCTACAGCTGCAGAAAGGCACCTGAACAACAAACTACCTTGAATAGTGTTTTTATCACAGCCAACATCTTCCTTCCTTTCTCTTCTCAAAGAGAAACAAAGTTCTCACAAAGATGCTATCGGTTAGGTAAATATTTGGTTCATCGTGATTATACAATGTTTATGGACAATTTTCTATGTCACTTGTGAAAATGATATGGCATAATATTCAGTAATCCAAAGGCTTGTTATTATTGTTGAACAAAGCTGAACTGATACGTGAGTGAAATTTAAAAACTTAAGTCATACTTAATTCAGAACTGGACTGCTGAATAGTTTGTTACCAATTATAAAGGAGACAATAATAATTTGGAATTTAGTGCAATGGCTGCAATTCCACTTTCACTTAGAAGCAAATCCCTAAGAAATCAGGCTTTTTTCTAAAGTAAACTCAGAATTTGGATGTCTTTATATTATTAATATGCATTATGTATTCTTGGGTGTTTGTGTGCCTTCAAGTCATTCTTGACTCCTGATCAGATAAACTGTCATACACATAGCTTTCTTATTTTCATAAACATATGCATGCAAGTACAAAGAATTTTTAAAATGCTACTTATCTCAATCAGTTTGCATAAACCTGATAGTACCCACTTTCAGAACATAAAATTTTATTTTGGTTTCAGAGATTGCAAAGTGGAATCTAGTTAAATAATGGTTAGTGACTGATACAAGGAATCACACAGTGCAAACTTATGAGGAATTCATGTAAACCAAGTTTCAGATAAGTTACTTTTATGCTAACCAATCTGAATTGTTTGGGAGGAGATTAAAGTGAAAATACTGGGAAAAAGCTGGTAAATTATTAGCACATTGTTTAAAACAAGTAAAATAAAAAAATAATCTCTGAAATTTAAGAAATTTATTTATTTATTTTATTAATGGGATTTATATGCCGCCCTATCTCCCGAAGGACTCAGGGCGGTGATACAAAATTTAAAATTTAAAAAATGATTAAATTGAAATCCCAATTCTAGTTAAAAACGCCAATGGCCAATACTCCTAATAAAACAATTTAAAAAAAAACCTCAGTCGAGGTCGGCCTGTTGAAAGACCCATGTCTTCAGGTCATGACGGAAGGATCGAAGGTCAGGGGCCATCCGCAGCTCCAAGGGCAGCTGATTCCACAGGGTGGGTGCACCCACAGAGAAGGCTTTCCCCCTGGGGGTCACCAGGCGACACTGTCTGGCCGACAGCACCCCAAGGAGGCCCTGTCTGTGGGAGTGCACGGGACACTGCGGTGGTGTTGCTGGCAGTAGATGGTCCCGCAAATACCCCGGCCCTAAGCCATATAGGGCTTTATAGGTGATTACCAGCACCTTGAATCTCACCCGGAGGGCAACCGGCAACCAATGCAGCTCACGCAGGAGGGGTGTAATATGGGAGTATCAGGATACTCCCATCACAACCCGTGCAGCCGCATTCTATACCAGTTGAAGCCTCTGTGTGGTCCTCAAGGGCAGCCCCATGTAGAAAGCATTACAGTAGTCCACATGGGAGGTAACGAGCTCTGAGTAACCGTACGTAAGGCATCTCGGTCCAGACAGGGACGCAACTGGTGCACAAGGTGAACTTGAGCAAATGCCCCTGGCCAAGGCTCCCCCATGATCCTCAATGAGAGGTTGAGGCTCAGAGATAATAAACCTATTATTTTTTTCCAATATTATAAGCAATTTTATAAATTTGATAATATGGTAAATTAACAGCAAATGGGTAATTTTTGAGTGAGTTTGATATTCAACAGTTATCACAAGATTGCGTAACATTTTGAAAGCCTCATTGAGACTTCACAAGATATTACAGACAATCAAACTCAAATGGAAAAGTCCCTGGTCCAAGTTTTTCTCTTAAATGGTATAAATCTATATTTATAGATTTGTTGGCCCCAATATTAGAGATCCATAATAAAGTATTTAAATCTGTAAATTGCCATTATCTTTTTATAAAATTTCTATAACATCAGTTTTAAAAGGTTCTTAATTCTATAACTAATTTTTAAGCTACAAACTAACATCATTAATTTAGATTCTAAAACAGTACTGCCTTGCTACTAATCAGCTGCAAAATCTTACAAGCCTAACTGTACTGTACCTCCCCATCCCACATCCCTTTTTATTCCCCAGTTAATCAGAAAGGCATCTTGTCTGAGCCACTTTGGAATATTAAACTTGTTTCCCAGGGCTTAATGAACCTCTTCAGCGAGGTTCTTGTATATTTCCTTCAAGATCATCTCCCTTACTCTCTAATTTATAATACAGCTGCAAAAGTTTTTAAAGGGCTAATGCAGTTTTAAGCTATGTCAGGAATATAATAATTTTCAAATAATGGGAAGTAATATGTTATGTTCTGCATTGACTAGACCTACATTAAGCAATGTGTTATTTTGGGGACAGATAACAGAATAATTGGGACTTGAAATGAAGTCCAGAGAAGAGAAAGTGCAAAAATAATCCTGCGAATATTTAGCCTTGATTAGAGAAAACATGGATAATATACATAACTGAAAAAATATTACATAGGAGATAAAGACTTGTTCTCTTATCAGCCCAAAGGGTAGGATGCAAAACAATGGATTTAAATTGCAGGTAGGTAGAATGACTGGAACCAATTTCAAGAAAAGTGGTGTACTTCTCTTATTGCTTGTATCTGTCTCAATTTTTTTTAATTTGCATTACTGCACTGAGCAGGATATTGGACTTAATGGCCATAGTCTCCCCCTGCTCTTATAGCAAGAATCACAAGTCCAGTGACATACTCAGATTATGAATGTGCTCTATGAGCACAATCCAAGAAAAGTAAAAATCAAAGATAGCACACATAGACACAGTATTGGAATCAATCAAAGTGTCCCATGACCAGGTCTGAACCAGGGGTGGGATTCAACCGGGTTACTACTGGTTTGGTGATTACGTTGCGCGTGTAAAATACCTTACGCTGTGTCACCCGGACAGCTGAAAAGCACTGCGCGCAGGTGCGCAGCATTCAAAAAGCCTCTTTTCTCCTGCTTTTTCAACCTCAACTGTGCCACACAAAGCAGCTGAGGTTGAAAAAGCAGGAAATAAAGGACAGGTAAGAGCCCGGGAAGGTGCGTGGGCCAAACAGCAGCAAACACAGAACCGGTTTTGTGTCTGCTGCTCTTCAGAGCTACCGGCTCTATAGAACCAGGCAGAACCAGTAGCATCTCACCCCTGGTCTGAACTCAGATTGCCATGGGTTAATAATCCATTCTCCAGAGCTCTCTGCAACTGAAGTCCCACCATCTTCTCAATCACCTTCTTCCAAAAATGTTAGGGATAGAATGCAGCTGTTCAAGATTCTGGAGACTCCCCTTCTCTCTTTCAAAGAGACATTGACTATGGTTAATATTCAAATCTTAGTCGCCTCCCTATTTGAATTAGCCAGGTGGGCAGGGGTCTAGTTCACAAGTGGCAGAACTAAAGTTGCAGAGGACTCTACTCCCTTAGGATCCAGATAATGCTACAGTAGGTCACTTCTGTCAGCTGAATAGCTCAATCAAGCTTCTAACCTGAAGTAGATATGAACACTTTTATCAACAAAATGTTTGGTCAAACAATCACAACTTACAAACAATGAATGGATCGTCTGACCCACCTTTCCCCTGGTTGGCACTCCATGGACACAAGAAAGATGGAAAAATAATTATACTTTATCACTGTTATTGACATAGACCTAAACCTGGACTCTTACGTCTGATTGCATTCATTTCTTGTTTTCCACTACTGTCACTGCATGCATTTCTTTACTCCTTTTCACAGAGCTTCTCAATAAATCAGCCCATGCAGTATGGGTTGGCAAGTGAAGAAAAAACTCTTGGATTGATCCTGCCAAACACCCTATTTGCATCTATTATTCCAATGGTCAACGAGGCACTTAAATAGAAGCAACTTCCAGATCGCTGGGAAACTCCCCAAAGTGCTGCCATGAAACCTCCTGGATTTATCAGAGATCTGGGATTGACCATCTTAACAGACCCTCTTTTCCTACAATCAAGAACATGATCTGCACATGACAATTGAGGGTAAGTCTCCCAGAACAAGATCATGACAGAAATGCTCCAAAGGGAATACCAGATCTGGAATATAATGTTTCTTAGAAATCCATATACTAAATGAAATTCTCTCAGGTAGTTTATCCCATATTTGGAAACAAATGAAAGAAGACCTAAACATAGTGTCTAAATTTATGTTATTAATTTAACTCTGAAATTGACTTATATTTTTAAAGGTTTTCATTTTTATTCTGTACTACTTTAAGTGAATTTAAAATAGCATTAATGAATTTATCCTAGCTGGAGCATCCTTCAAAATTTTCACTATGCAAATTAACAGTTCTAAAAAGCAGGTACATTTTTTTTATATTTCCAGGATTATAATGCTACTTATCTCAGTTTTAGATACCAGCTGGAATAAGGAACTTCAGAATTCAGCTCTCTTGGGGCTAAACTTGAAACTTGTTATCTGATCCTTTTGAAATCCTGGAAGACCTATGTGCATTCAAGGATTAGTTTCAGGACTAGTATTAACATATGGAATATATTGAGCTATATATAACATTTTGATTTTTAATACTCATGAAGAGCTTATGGAAGTATGGAATAACCCACATTGTAAAATAGCAGGCAAGTTTATTTGAAGGTAACTCTTAAACCTCTCATAATGTTATTAATTTGAACCAACTTAGTTCTAATTATGAAAAGTTAAATATCCTTTGAGTTGACAGATAGTCAATTCAAAAAAGGTATACAATAGAGCTTCTATATTATTTCCAAATTATATCCTTTATTCTGCAATAAATTTAGAAATCCTATATCAAGGAAAACTACAGATTAAAAAGAAAGCGAGGAACAAGAATAAAAAATACTTACTGATTATTTTAAATGTATTTAAAGCATATATGGTAAACTATCATTTCCAGTTTATAACCATAATGTTCCTTAAATATTGCATATGTTTATATTGGGGAAATATTTAAACATATTCAAAATGCCTACGTAAGATTATGTTTACAAAATTTGTAATCAATATGAACTATGTAATATTATAAACATTTAAAATGCAAAAAATAGAAGCCTTTTTTAAAAGATAACTATTCTTCATTGAATAAACTGAAAAATTTAATCCTCCTCATAGCATAAAAAAGCTCTTTTGCTCTTCCAACTGTTGCTCAATAAAGTTATTATTTTAAGTAATATTCTATCATGAAATCTTTTGCTTATTTTGCATAATATAGTCAGATTCCAATCTCTGAGATTTTACCAACTTCCCCAAAACCCAAACCCTTCAAATACTGAATAGAAAACAGAAAAACATTAGAAACATTAAAAAACACTTTCCCTTACGAAGAGGATCTATGCAGGAAATTAACAAAGTTGTCTAAGAATTGTAAACTACTGAAAAATCTCCCTAAATATCAAGAATATATGAAGAATTCTGTGGTATTCTTATACAATTAAATTTGAGCTGTGGAAATGTCAGATTTTATTGAACGAGCATAACTTCCATTGTTCCATCTTATTCAATGTCCATCTTTTTTTTTCTTCCAAGATGTAGGAAGAGCAAAAGATGACAGGCAATTCAATATTAATGGTTTAAACAAAAGCATTTGTCATGCACACTTACTAATAGAGAGGAAACTCTCATATGATGTAGAAGTCATTCTATTATGAAACAGATGTCACGCTTATACATCATCCTAATAAAAGTGCATTTACTTTGTCGTGGTTTGTAGTTTCAATTTTGTTTGAAGTTGCAACAATCTTAAGTGTTACAATATTCTAGTTGTAAAATAAGAGTTTGTAGGGTTGTAGATTAGAGATTCAGTTTGAATGGGTAGAAAATAAATTTCTTCAATAAATGCATAGCTTAAGGCAGTTGTGTTCAGCTATTGTATCAAAAATACATCCTTAGATCTACATCAGTATACCATACTGTCAATAGGTAACTGAGAAATTACAATCAGTTTTTACATTTCTGAAACTGAGAAATAATGGTAGCCCTCAACTTACAACCACAATTGAGCCAAGAATTATGGTCATAAGTGAGGCACCCGTGTGATCTCCTCGCTTAATTAAGACAATCCTTGCTGTCCCTGTTTGAGGTTAAGTGACTGCATAATTCATTAAGCAGAGCATGGAGTGCCTCAAAGAGTCGTGAAGGCCCTAGGAGACATAGTGAAGGCCCAGGCCTACATAGAAGCACCAGCCCAGCTCACATGTGGCCTGCCCTTGGCCTTTCACACCCCTTGAGGCACTTCTTACACAGCTTCCTGCCCACTGTGTTGCACACTTTTCAGCCTCCTCCTCCCCACCACTTATTTTTTCCAAAGAGAACCGACCTATGCTAAAGGCCAGCAACATTTTGGGAGTGGCGGTTAATTCTCACGATTCAAAAACTGAGGCTAGTTCCAAAATGGCACCAGATTCTAGAATCATATGGCTTCTGTATAGGAAGGCCACATGGCAGATCCACCAGTTTCCCTTCTCAAAGGCAATCTTCAGAAAAGGTAACTGGACTGAGCGTGATGGGGGGGGACAGAGGTGCAAAGGTGTAGGACCCAGTGGGGCAGGAAGCAGAGCCAAGGCTCGTGAGGAGGTGGGAGGGAGGTCTAAGGAACTCAGCAGGGCAGGAGGATGGAGAAGATAGGCAGGGAGGAGTAGCAGCAGTGTCCTTGTGTTTGATTGTAAGGGTGAGTGGATTGTCCAGCATCTGAATTTTCTTCATGCAACCATAGTAGCACTGCAGTAGTCCTAACTGGTCATAAGTCCCTTCATTCAGCATCATTATAATTTTGAATGGTCTCCGAACGAATGGTTGTAAGTTGACAACTATCTTGTATCATCAAAAGATACAAAAGGTACAAAACCCATTCAGATTATGTGGGAAATACTTTCTGCTGTTACACCCATGAACCTACTGTATACACACACACTCACATGTTTACTCAACCTCAGATTGCTATGTTTTCTGATTGAATTTTGATTTCAGTAATTAACAATTTTTGAAATCTTCCTAAAGAGATTCTGATAATGTCAACCACCACATGACATTCAAAAACAAGGTGCTTGTTGGTCTCTATCATTAAGCAAAGCTGCAGACACTAAGCACAACTGTAGCAACATTGTTTCATTATACTGAACAACTATTCTCTTTATCAACATTTTGGCTCAAGACAAACTTCAGTACTTTCCCTTATATTGAACAGTCTCACTCTCTTCACAAATTGGGAAGTTAAATGGGTTTCCGGATGTTTTGCTGACAAAAATGTGTGTCCCTTCTGGGCATTAATTTTAAAACCAAACTAGCTGTGTCAAATATTTCCTGTTGGGAGGAACACATTTTGCTTCCCTCCCCGGCTATGGAAATAATATAGAGTTACAAAGGTTATTTATGGTTAATTGATTCTGACATTCTATAAAAGTCTTGCATTTAAGTAGGAAATCAAATAAACTTTTTTTTCAGGAGTTTCAAGCAATGGAATATAGACATAATGTGATTGCCTGCTGATGCCAGCTTATTACAACTTTTCAACAGTTTTCCTTTTGTAGCTTAATGCTGCTATGCATATGAAGTGTATTTATTGAAGAAATGCTATGATTTGCTCCTTTTAGTTCTTCAACCAATCCAAAAGCTTTTATCGCTAAAAAGGCAGTTTAGGGTATATGTCCTTGAAACATTTTTAGCTTTAAACGAAAACTGTACCTGTGGAAATCCAAGATATTTACTGAGGTGAACAAAAAAAATCTAAACATGACTGTTCTTAGAAATTTGGGAAAAGAGAAGCTTCTCAGCCTAAGATCAATGCATTGTCTATTTCCACTGAAGGAATGGGGAGAATGCAGATATTCTATAGCCTCAGGGGAAAGAGCAAGAAATCTAAAGTGAAATTGGATTGGATGGAATTACAAACAGGAAATATGGCAGCTGGATATGAATCTGTTTCCTTCATGACAGTTCAACACTGTCAGAATTGATCAATATTTTTCTTGGTCATTAAAACTGCTTGCAATAAAACTTGGTTTTCAGTTTGGTCATATATGTCCCTGAGAAAGTTGCTGTAATTATATTTCTGAGCTGCTGGATCTGACAACTATGATCAAAATTTCATAGAATCAGAGTTGGAAAGAACCTCAGAGGTCACATGTCTCACTCTCTAAATACAACTTAAACCTGTTCATAATAATAAATAGAAATCATAAGGGAAAGAGTAGGATGTTTTTGTTTCTGCCTATCTTCTGTAAACACCTGTGCATTTCCCTCAAGTCCTAGAAATATTCTAGCAAACAACATTACATGGGAATTATTGGTATTATTGATACATTTTAAAAGATAGTCACAAAAGTGTTACACTTCAATTAGATTTTGTTGTATTTGCATCCTACCAATATTATTTAATATATTAAATCACAGTTTATAAAACTTCCAAGGGAGGTACGACAAATAGAAGAGAACTCTTGATGCCAATGATGGTGGCAAAGGCATTTCTCTGGATAAGGGAAGGACAGAAGATTGCCCACATATGCTCTGGACAGCTGCTCCTCATAAGGAGACTGCAGGACAATGGTTTCTTGTGAGTCTGAGCTCCTGGAGACAAAGGAATTAGCCATCATGCTAACAATTGTGGTAGAGACTTTTAAGTTCACAAACCCCTAACCCTAACCATTACTAAATTATTGGAGACCTTTGGAAAGTTTGAAAAAAGTAGGTAAATCTGCCTTCAGTCCTAAACAAAAGAAAAAATTAACCATAAGTTTAAGAATTTAAAGACTCTGAAATAAACATAACATAGAAGATAGCATCTTCAGCCAACCACTGCAGAGTCCAAGTGATCATAGACAATGCCAGCCAGCCAGTCAGAACTTACTTTGTTTCAAAACTGGCCAGTTACTGAGTACAGAGTTTCTATGTCTCCATAAATAACAAATAGCTTTCCCCCTTTCTTCACAAGAAGTAGAAAACATATTTCTTGTATTCAGGTCACATGTATTTATATGTATTTGTCAGGTAATACATAAAACCTTTTTCATCACAGTTCTATAGGTTTGCAAACAACGCTGTCAAAGGCAATCTTCAGCCCAAGAGACAGGCCCTGAAATTTGTTGGAAAAATCAGGATAATTTATATGCTATTATACAATAAATATGACTACATGAAAGTTACATTATAACAAAGAGAATGTATATTTGATTTTGCATGTACTGACTGCAGCTAGAAGGAGTGATATAAGAAAGACATGTTAATTGGTTAAGTAAATAATATTATTGATACTACTATAATTAACATCAATGTAATGAATATTGTTGTAAACATCTTGATTATTATATCCTAAAAATATTGTACCCAGACAACACACAGTTCGATTGAAATTGGAATTTTTATATGCTATAAAAATAAAAACTTGGAACAAAAAAAAGTTACATTATACAGATTGACAGTAATATGTGAGTTGAAAAGCAAAGTTGGTAAAATACTCTCACAGTTTCAAGAAGATACAGATTGTCATTAGTTTAAAATCTTAATTAAAAAGGCCAGCCATGCAATTTTCGTAACAAAAATACAGAAATAGGTTTGCCATTTCTGCATTTAGGTTTGGGATATATTGTATCTTCCCAGTCCAAGATTACAGCATTGAAATTCCATGGTTGCATTCTGCCATCCAAGGATTAATCAGACCCAATTGTGTTCAGTTTTTGAAACTACACAAGTTGATCCAGCTGCTACCATCTAACACAATCTTACTGTTTAGACATGAAAATGTTATAGAAATCTGTTTTTCCAAATTCAATTAATTTCAAAAACCTGCATGCATGTATGCATGCCTCCTAAACAGTCAATTCGCAATAAAAGGACATAGCTACATGTTGAAAGACACACTGCATGTAACAGGAAAAAAATCTCTCCAAGCCAAAATCTGGGCAAAACAACTAAACAGAATGTGAATAGTTTCAGTCCCTGAAAACTCTGGAAAAGATTTCTAATGAAACCGCAGTACTGAATTTACATATCACATTAATTCAGAACAATTTGATTCAATTCATACAGAGCATGAACTCATCCACTGTGTTGGAAAAAACATAGTTCCCAATTTAACGTATTATATGTCCTATTCAACAAAACAAAGTCAATCAACTATAACTTGATATGACATATCAGCAATCACTAAAGAGCTGCTCCTGGTCAACCTAAACAAAAGTGAGCTAAAAGGAACAGTGGAATATTAAAGTACATGACAATGAGGAACAGTCATATTAGCATCAGGCAACTGGTTCAATGGAAAATGGAATATCAAATCAAATCAGATCTTTATTATGGTCATAACACCAGCATGTGGAACAACAAAAAGAGGGATACCTGAAAATTAAAAGTAGTCTAAAAAACTTTAAAACTGAAGTTTTCAAGCAAAAAGCAAATCTTCAGTAGAATATACACATGTATATTCAACAATAATAATAAATGAAGCAATGTTGTCGTTCCATACATTGCAGGAATACCTGAAAAGCTCAGGAGGATCTTCAGCCAATACAACATATGTGCACACTTTATACCCAAGAATACATTAAGGCAGAAGCTTGTCTACCCCAAGGATAAAAAACCCACACAGAAACTGAGCAACGTGGTATATGCAGTACAATGCAGTGAGACATGTGCAGATCTGTACATTGGGGGAAAAACAACTACTTTATAAATACATGGCACAACATAGAACAAACACATTAGGACAAGATTCAGCAGTCCATCTGCATTTAAAAGACAAAGGCTATTCTTTTGAAGACAGCAAAGTCCACATTTTGGACAGAGAGGACCCACTGGTCAAAGACGCCATCTATGTCAAAATTGAACAGTCCTCAACACAGTCCTTTCACCAGTTCCAAGAAGGCCCCACATCCATTTGCACTACTCAGATGACTCTGAGGACACAGATAAACCTCCAAGTGGCCTCAACTACTCTCTAAAAGAATGCAAATATAAACCATTCCCCACCATCCAGTTAGAGCTGAAGAAGCTTCTTGGATGAGAAGCGAAACATCTTTACTGAAAAACAAGAAAGTCCAGTTGCCTCTTGAAAAAGCATATTTGGGACAATTTAAAGGACCCTTTCCCACATGCCAGTAGAATGTCATCAAATCAGAGTAGCAAAGCCTATAGAACAGAATCCTTGTTGTCCTAAATTTATCTTTTCCCACTAGACTTTTTTCTACATCTAGAGAGTTGGTTTTGACAAGAATCTCATTAAAATACTAGACACAAGGAAAATCACACAATTATCCCAAAGGTGCTTTTCCAAAAGGCAACTGGATTTTCTTCACCAAGAAAGTCCAGGTGCTTTTTGGAAAAGCACCTTTGGGATAACCATGACCTGGATGATTGGAAATCTCCACAGACTGCATTATGTCAAATATTGCCAGATTTGGCATAAGATTTGTTACACTGTATGATTCTCGGGAAATCCAAACCTTCTATTCTGTTCCCCAAGAGATAAACACAAGGAAGAAGTCTTTGATGGAAAGGCTAAGAACTCCCAAGGTGAACAAACTATATGGTATTAGAAGATTTAGCCTAACCTGGGAGAAAAGTCTATTGTAATTAGCTTTCCTTGGGAAAGCATTGGAAGAAAGAGCCTGTCAGAGATTTTAATATATCCCTCTCAGTTTTTAATTGCTCCAGATTATAGTTAACTTCGAAGAACATACTAGGCCTAAGGCAAAGAATATTAACAACTAAACCCGTGCAAAACTAAATATGACATACTACACTACTGTTTGTTTTTAAGCATATGGATTGTAGAACAACTTCATAATGCTGGAGTTTCACTAGGAAAAAATCTGATTAAGAAAGGTCAATTCTCTATGCATCATGGGACTGCATGTGGGATAAAGGAATTTAGAATAGACAGTGCACATTTATTCTTTTACAGAAGGTTCTCTCTGAAACAGTTTTAATTACTGACTCTAAAAATAAACAAGCATGCAAAGGGGAATTTAACTGCATATTTGTAAAAATTTAAAATAATAATCTGAAGATTTGCTTCAAATCTAACATGCATTTGATAAGTTATTTTACTGTATCAAGAGTTTAAAATCTGCATTGGCGTAGTTCTTTATAGAAGAAAGTACTTTGCCAGACTAATCCTGTATTTTCAGGAACATATAATTTTAAAACTTTCTTTGAACCCTTTAAAAACCCTGCTTCATGAAACTGGACAATTTCTTAAATATTTTCAGATTTAAAGTTGATAAAGGGTAACTAATATGCACTTTATTATTTATTAAACAAATTTATATAGCCACCAACTGACACATAGGTGACTTTAATAGAAAGATATAGAATACACAATTCAATTATAACTACAAAATATACAATATCCCACTGTGTATGTTGTGATATAGGCAGTATCTTTAAAAGCTGAAATACCATATTACGAATATAACATTGGAAGGGCAACAACTAATAAATAAATGGAAGTAGAGTTACTTGGAATTAGCTAACATCACTGTATATCAGTCTTCCTTTAACTTTTCTCTCAAGACCTCTTCCCACTTGTAAAAATTATAGAGGACTCCAAAAGAGCTTTTGTCTGCATGAGTTAAATGTTTATCAACATTTAATATGTTAAAAATTAAAACTGATGCATTCACTGCCACTATCACTTCTCAGATTGTTTGATAGGATTTTAAGGTTGTATTATTTTTCAACATAAGCTGGCAAATAATTTTGATTTCAAAGACCACTGGGGTAGGGGGAGAGAAAAGAAGACTTGGGACCACACTTTAAGAAATACTGCTGTATAGCATTGTTGCTGCTACCATGCAATAATTCCTAAATATTTGTTTCCTGACTCCTATTTCAATTCTTTGAACATGAATCTTAGAACTTTTATTACCTTTTTAAAGATAGGAAAATAACACTAACTCAGCATTCCACATCATATCTCTGTAAAATTATCATCTTCTCTCAAGTAAGCTTACCATTGTTTATCCCATATTTCTACAAGTTATACTGTGCTATGTGTGCTATAGTAGATAGAAGAGTACCAGATCCTGCACTCTTATGTAGAAACATTTATAGACAAACCAAACTACATTTGCTTCTTACATAGCAAAAAGAAAACATTAAGAAAAATATTGGAAAAATAACCTTTCATTATATCTATTAAAAAGGAACAAAACTCTATTCTTGTTTTTGAAGCAGACCTATAAAAACAAGCATGCTTCTTACTGAGTTCTTATTAAGAAGTACCCTAAATTTATTAAAATATTCCCAGAACCTGAGTAAATGTATTCATATAAATTTATAAACTTATTTTCCAGATTCAAACTCTCCTTGCAAATTACAAGTAACTGGTTTTTACCATGGTTATACATCTGCATTGGTCGTGTTTCAACAAGTTACCCACGTTTCCTTGACTGTATTTCTGGAGCCAACTAAATTTAGTCAACTCTCACGTGGCCAAACAAACCTTAATTACTACTGGATGTTAAACGCTCACGATAACACAGACGAGGAGGGCACTTTCGTTCTAATGTTTATTTTCCCCCCAATGCCGGGGAAGAAGAAAGATCGCACTCTCCACCTAGCACTCATTCACCTAATACACTGACCCAGCCCAGCGTGCCATTAAATAAAGGAAGAAGCTACTACTGGCTGCTTTTCACTTTCCTTGGCCAGGTGGTCAATAAAATTCCTCCCTAGCCATGCTGGGAAGCCAACTTGTCCCCCAACCCCATAAGAAAACCATGGGGGTGGCCTTTCAAAGGAGAGGGGGAAAAATGCCCCTTTACATCTCCACGCCCAATTCTCAAAGAGGGAGAACCAGCCCCGCTGCTGATGCTGTTGATCCCCTTGCGTGTCAGATCCCCAGCCAGTCTCGTAGGGAAGATGACTGACACACACGCACACTCCTCTTCCTTGCCAAGCCACTCAACCACGGGAGAGGAAGCCCAAACGCTTGTTCCTGACATTCCTCCACCCACTTCTCCATGATCCCCCCTGCCCCCAAGAGGATCCTCGTCGCCCCCTCCCCCTCCCCACGATGACCAGCTGCCCTCCCCCCGTCCACGCCCGGCCCCTTCCGATAGGAAGCCCCCCCTTCTCCAAAATACAAGGCAGAGAGACAACGGCGTTTTACCCATAGCCACACCTACCTGTCTTCTCATGGTCGTAGCCCACCACAATGAAATAATCTGCCAGGCGGGCCATAGCCAAGCAGAGGCCGGCTTCGTCCTCGCTAGCCTCGCTCCACCTACCACTCCCGCTGCTGCTCCGGAGTAGTTCAGCATCCTCCCTTCAACTCCCGCTGTCCTGCAAAAAGAGGCAGCGGTGGCAGCAGCGGCGGCAGCAGCAACAGCTCAGCCATATTGGACCGTCAGGCTCCTGGTGCGCCTGCGCGGTCCTCATTTCCCCCCTCCCTTTCGGAGAGCCGTTCTCCAGTGCCCTCGCTCGAGCCGGGCGCGCGGTGAGGAGGAGGAGGAAGTGGAGGAGGGAAGAGGCAGTGACAATTGCGGGGCTTGCAAACGCCGCGCGCTGTGTCCAGGACGGGATTGCCTCGGCTCAGCTTCGAGGGGGCACTTTCTTTTGCTCTCCCCCACCCCCATTATATTCCTGTTTGAAACTGGACGTGGGTTACATAATTGCTTTCTACGGGGCTCGCCTGATACCGCGCCTGCGATCCGAAAACGGAAGGCGCTCTGAGAAATAAAACTCAGCCGCCCTCTTCAATCAGAGCCTTCCTTCCTGTTTCCGAAGTTGAAGTGGAGCCGCCGCGCTTTTGGTAGGCGAGGAGAAGCGTTGGAAGCCGCTTGCTGACGCCGTCACCTTTCTGGCTGCAGTCCTCAGGAAATCGGTTTCGGCTGATTTCCGTAAAAAACTTGCTCCCGAGTAAGAAGAGATAGGCAAACAGCTTGCCTTCAGAAATTGTGGGCGCTCCATCCCTGGCGGCTTTTAAGACGAGACTAGACAGTCACTTATCTGAAATGGTATATAGGTTCTGCTGCTTGACCAGGGGGCTGGACTAGAAGACCTCCAAGGTCCCTTTTAGCTCATTCTATTCTATTCTAAATACCAGTTGAGAAGGACGCTTAAATTGCCCTCCAGTCGTTTTTCTGTTGTTGTGCACATGTGGAAGTGTGGCTTGGGGGGGAAATTGTTTTTTTGGGGGCGGGGCTAATATGCTGGGTTTGAAGGTGATTCAAAAACGATTGTATACAGGGAGTCCTCAACTCACAACTGCAATGGAGCCCAGAATTCATTTTGCCAAGTGAGACAATATTGTAAAGTGGTTTTACGATTTTCCTTGCCACATTTGTTAAATGAATCACCCCAGTTGTTAAATTAGTAACAGGGTTGTTAAGTGAATCCGGCTTCCTGGATGACTTTGTCAGGAGATCACAAAAGGTGGTCACGTGACCCCAGGGGCATTGCAATCGTCAATGTGAACCAGTAAATGTGAACCAGTTGTCAAGCCTCCAGATGTAAATCGCATGACCATGGAGATGCTTGCAATGGTCATTACTGTGAAAAATGGTTATCAGTCGCTTGTTTCAATGCTGTTGTAACCTCGAATGGTCACTAAATGAGCTGTTGTAAGTCGAGGACTAACTGTTCTGCTAGTCTGGGTCACAATCATAGAAGTTTTTTTACTTTTTCAGAAATAAATGCTTTGAAAACAAATAACTAGTTTAGTAATGGTGTCTGAAGGGGAGTGGATACCCCACAGATAATTCTGACCTAAACCCCAATTCAAACCTACTTAGTGGACTTACGCTAAATTATAAGTTATTTTTTCTAATTTGGCAGTCATGTATTCTCTAAATACTGGTGCAGTAATATTACTAGTGTCAGATTGATACTTAATGTTTCATACCTAAAATGGCAACAACTAGCTGTTCTTAGAGCTAATAAAAATATTTTAAAACGTATTCACAAATAATAGCATCGGGCAGGATAATGAAGACAAGATAAAAAACAAATGAATGTTTGTTGGTAGCTCACTAGAAAATTTCCATTTTTACACTACGTGTTTATGGAGGGTCCAACCAGTGTGTTAGATACTTTAATCTGGTTTATGGTTACTGTATGAAGTCTTCAGGATTTGCCTCATTATATTAACGATGGCACCATTACACTAATGTATGAAGTGACTTAAATAAAACACATTTTTCTGATGGTATTGCATTTTCAGACTTGTGAATATCACTGTTGTACAATCTAGTGAGAAACTGCACATCTAAATCAAATTACCCAACTAATGCTTACACTTGCATGGTACTTGCACGCATAAAACATCGTGCAGCATTGCAAAAGCAATAACTAGGAAGGCTTAAATGTTTACAAATACACTATTGCAAATTAGCAGTTGTATAAAAAGGGACAAGACAGAAACCTAATAAAGATAGTCCTTGACTTACGACAAAAAACTACTTAGTCAGACCTAGTTTCAAAGTTCTGACATCAACGTCCCTCTATATTTATGTGACCACATTTTGTGCATTCAGCCAGCCTGCGTTAATGGCTGTTTGCAGTGTCCCCTGGTCACGTGATTGCCTTTTACAATGGTTTTCCCAGAAACTGGCATCTATTTCTAGTTTCCGGCAAAACTCACCCATACTGAACAGTAAATTTTCTTAATGATAGCAGTATATGCTTAGCATTTGCTTGTTACCTAACAACTGCCACAAAAAAGATTGTAAAATTAGGTTTGGTCATGTGATCCTTTACAACCATTGGGCTCAGGGAGATTACTTGAGAACTAACTGTAGTTTTTTGTCTCAATTTTCCTTTTTCATCTTTCAATTCATTTTAAATTTGCTCTTTTCATCGGTCTTTTCCTTTCATTAATGTGTGTCTGTAAAGTAATAATACATTGGAGGTTTTAATATTAAGTAATTGGCTTAATACTAAAACCTTTACTATATAACAAATGCTTTTACTAAATTTTGAATGGCAAAGCCAAGTAATTTTAATGCTTATAATATTAATCCTATTGATATATCTTTTTTCTCTGTTATTTTCAATATTCTACATTATTTAAATAATAGATGTCACAGTCTTTATGTAAACAACAATGTACAGACATAAATACAATGTATCAACATGTATAATAACACAATAAAAAAAGAAACAAATAAAAAATGCTAACACTTGTAAGTCTATCTACCAGATCAAGGCTGCAGAAATCCAGATGACCACAAAATGGAAGCAAATAATTAGATTTTTCTGCATATCTTTACCTCCATCCAGTGGTCATCTGGATTTTTGAAGCACCGAGAATACTTTAATAGTTATTTTTGCAGGGCAGGATGGGGTGGAGAAGGAAAAGAAGTGACGTTCAAAGAAAGCCATGTAATTCTGTTAATGCTGCAAACTTTTGGGGTCTGACAAAAAAAGCCTGTTGGCTCATCAGAACAAAAATTTCCATACCTTTCCCCAGGAAGATGTGAGCGCTTCCTCCCATTTCTACTCTTAAAGGCGAAACTATAGAAATCAGGCAGACAACAACACATTTGGCCTCTTTTCAAGAAACCTTAAACTGACCCATTCAAATTTTTTTGGTCGGGGTAGGAATTATGTTTGGGATGCATATAAAGAAATCATAAGAATGGTGTCAGAATGACCTGATTAACTGCTGCATAGCAGTAGCTTCTGTTAGAGAAATGAATGGAAGGGGAATAGTGAATTCAATATGATCTACAAAGAACTCAAACTTTGCTTAATTTCCAGTGTGTATAAAAAAGTAGGTGATAACCTAAACCAGGGGTGTCAAACTAAAGGCCCGGGGGCTGGATTTGGCCTGTGGGGCCGCCCTGGAAATAGAGAAGGACCAGCCCACAGAGCTCTGCCAGCAAAAACGGAGCTTGCGAGGGCTGTACACGGCCCTCCCAAGCTCTGTTTTCACTGGCAGAGGGCTGCAGGAGGCCGTCCCAGCTGAAAACGGAGCTTGGAGCCCATTTTCGCTGGCAGAGTGCTTAGGCCACAATAGGCACCCCGACACAAGTGGCGTCATGCTGGCCACACCCACCCCAGCCCCCACCCCCAAGGTTAAACACAACCCTGATGCAGTCCATAATGAAATTGAGTTTGACACCTCTGGCCTAAACTATCATAAATTACTTAATTTTCATTTAGATAAAAGGGAAAGAAAAACTTATTTTCATTTAAATAGAAAGAAAAACTGGCAGTCAAATGTATTTGGTAATAATACAGTTAAAGTACAAAACTGGTAGGTTTTTTATTTCTGCAAGTTTTTTTAAAAAGTTTAACTACCACTTCTTGAAGATGATTTAACTAGATTTTCTGCATGCTGCAGAGGACTGGAAGAGATGACCCTTCTAACATTATGATTTTGTGATTCTAAGCTAAGGAAACCATCTGAAAATCATCATTTAAGATGTCATCTTAAAGTTGTGTGATCCTACTGAAGTGTGAAACCAAATTCAGAACAGGCTATAAACTTAATTAAATACAATGCATGAGTTGTGGTATTCAGTTACGACTTCCAAAAAGAACGGCTGTGAGTTTGAAGGCTAGACAGTTCTATAAATACCAGGTCTTTGGAATCAGTTATTGTTAAGATTGCAGGTTGTAAAAGCAATGCACCTAGCATTCTCCTAGCAGCATGCTTCTCATGTGTTCCCTATAATTAGGACATTACTTTAAAATATCAATAAGCCAGAAAACGTGTTACTTTAATCTTTTTAAAAGTAGAAGTAAACAGCATGTCAGCCTTGGAAGCCATTTTTTCTCTTGGAGCTTCGAGGCTGCCACATTTAGTGCCTGGGAAAGTGGGAGGTGGGATTGCAATGGAAGATTAGCCACAACAACATCCCTTTCTCTGGGAGTCAAGAACGATTGCTCTGCACCTGGAGGGGGAGTGACTGGGGGTAGTCTCCAGTTGGGACAAAGATACGATTGGACCATGTGATGGACTTGCAGGTATAGGGGATGGATTCTTGACATTCTTTTGGGTGGAGGGGAACCTGGAAGTCTCAGATTCGGGGTATCCCAGATGTGCCAATATGACATCTCTAATAAAATGGAACTTTGAGGAAATGCTAGTTCTTGGAGGTTGTTACTTGGAACGTTGACACAGTATTTTTCCTGATTCCATAGAAATCTGTTTAAATTTCACATAACTCCCTGATTCTACAACTTACTGTGTCACATTTTACATTTCTAATTGACCACAAAACCATATTCTGAAATTATCAAAAAAAGATCACAATCAGCATGAACAGTTTATTTTTGTAAGAGGACTAATGTTTTCCCCACAAACTACTGAAGTTGTGCTAATTGCATAACTACCATTTTAGTCATGTTAAAGGTTTGCTGTGTAATATGAAAAGCAAGTGCCAAGAGATTTGCGGGAAGAGACAGACGGATTGCCCTTCCTAACCTTTTGTATATGGCTCACTTAATAATAAGAAAAAAATATTATCTTAAACAGAAAATTGTTCAGAATCCTCAAATAGTTATCTTGGAATATTCATTCAGAGTTGAACTCTAACTGGGCAAATCCTAATGAGTTGCCCAAGAAACAGCCCTGTGATGCTGCTGGACTGACTTTGATTCTGTTATGCCTGAGAGTGAACAAGATCCTTTTGTCTTTTAATCCAGCTACCGTTTGTTAGAGCCTGCCCCTTTCTGGTTATTAAAGCAACCAGGAACTGATCAGGAGATGGGTTCAAGTGATGGGTTCAGTCTCTTTGAGAGAAGGGGTGGTCCACCAACTCTGAAGGAGAAGATGGTATGTTTCCTCCTCAAGAGGTCATCATTGGACCTTCCTGTTGGAGAATTATCAGCCAGTTTCCTGTCTTTCCTTTTCCACAAGGTTGTGGAAAAGGTGGTTGGATGATAGCTGATCCTTTGGAAACAGATTATCTGGACTTGTTTCAGTCTACCTTAAGGCCAGGGGATTATATAAAGGCAGCATTGGTCACACTGATGATCTTTGGTGGACCTGTGGTGGGAGTGGTGTATCCAACCTAGAGCTCCTTGATTTCTCAGTGGCTTTTGATACTTTCAACCACACTATCCTTCTGGACCAACCACAGAGGTTAGGAGTGTGAGGCACTGTTTTCCCAGTAGCTCACCTCTTCCACAGTGGTTGGTTCTGGCAGGAGAAATTGTGTCTGAGGCCTATCATATGGGGTTCCTCGGAGCTTAATGCTCTCCTGTTCAACATCTACATGAAACCATTAAGTGAAGTCATCTGCCTGTTTTCAGGTGCAGTACCATCAGTATGTTGATGATATCAACTCTACCCTAAGGGGCACAGGTGAAGCTGTCTGTGTATTGATCCAATTTGTCTGGAGGGTATTTGTGTTTGGATGGGGCAGAACAGACATCAGCTCAGGGGTGGGATTCAGAAATCCCAGCAACCGGTTCACTGCACAGTTGCTGGGTGGGCATGGCCATGGTGGGCATAGCCTATCGGAACCTCCTGTTTCTGGCTTCTGGTGGGCCTCCAGAGCCTGGGGAAGGCCGTTTTCACCCTCCCAAGGGTCCAGAGACCTTCCCTGGCCCTCTGGGAAGGCAAAAACAGCCTTCCCCGGGTTCTGGAGGCCCACCAGAAGCCGGAAACAGGCACATTCAGGACTTCGAGAAGGCCCGTTTCCCACTCCCAGAGCCCCTGTGTGGACCCTGCACTTACCTCCACGTGGAGACTCCTGGGAGGAGAGGGGGGGCAGTCAGTCGGGTGAAATGCCAGTTTGGTGAACCAGCTGTAACTTTAACATCTGGTTCACCCGAACCAGTAGAATCCCACCCGTATCAGCTGAATCCCACCAAGACTAATTGGCTATGGCTGTTTGGACCCTTTGGATCTGGAATGTCTCCAGATTTGGTTGGTGCTGCACTTCCTACTCAAAACTGGTATGAAACTTGATAATCCTCTTGGACTGGCAGCTACTGCTCAAAGAGCAGGTGGCAGCTGTGGACAGGAGGGCTTTTGTACAGATTCACCTTGTATGCTTTGTGCCCTTTTCTTCATCAGGAGGAGACCCTTCAGATAGTCATTCATGTTTGGATTATTGTAATGGGCTCTTCACAGGGCAACTCTTGAAGACTATCCAGAAGTTACAGCTGGCTTAAATTGCAGTTGTGCAAGCAATAATAGATGTCTCTTGGTGGGTCCATGTGTCACTGCTGCTATGTGAGCTGTATTGGTTGTCAGTTGGCTTCCGAGTAAAATTCAAGGTGTTGGCTATTACCCATAAAACGCTATATGGCATAGGGTCTGGTTACCTGAAAGGTTGCTTGTCTCAACTGCTTCTGCCTGCTCAATACCACCTAGCACAGTGGATGTACTGCTAATTTCTCCCATTAAACATTGCCATTTTGTGGATCCTAGGAAGTGTGCCTTCTTTGCTGCAGCCCCCATCCTCTGAAACAGCATCTCCCCAGAGATAAGGACAGCACCCTATCTCCTAGGGTTCCAGAAAGCTTTGCAAATCTGGCTTTGGTCCCAGGCCTAGAGTTGATGTTTGTTATTTGTTTGTTTCTATTTTGTTCGTTGTTTTTGCCCTCTATTGCAATATTTTAATCTGGGTTGTCTATTTGATCCAATGTTTTTAGTTGTTTTTCCCTGATTTTGTACTCTGCCCGGAGTCCACTGTAGCAATAAGTTTAAATAAATAAATAAATTTCCGATCAAAACAAGAGAAAACTTCAAAACACATTTCGCGAATGACGAAAGATCATTCTATAGTGGCAATGTTTTGTGCTTTCTTTATTATGACTGTGATGGCCTGTGGCCTCTGCACATCCACCTTAAAAGCCTCTCCAGCCAATATTGGGTCATTCTTCATTTGATAGCTCCCAGCAATGTGTTTTTAATATGTTGCTGATGTACTTCTTGTATCAGTAGCACAGTGTAGATAACAAAGCCTCTTTAATGTAACCCCCCTCAGCTCATTCTCAAGAATGGAATTTTTACATGGTCAGGAATTTCAGGATGTTTCCTGTTTACATTTTCCTTTGGTTTGAGGCAACAACATACCCCACTGGATAAAAGGAGGGGGGAAATGACTTGGGCAAACTACAAGTGGTAATCAGACATACCATACAGGATTCACATACAATATGAACAATTATTCCACTCGCGTGATGTCCTTCTCAACTACAGTTTTGAAGCACTCAGAAAAAGACTACTTCCCAGTAAGTTTAAGTACAGTCCTGTAATATACACTCTCATAAAAATCAACAGGATGATCTGTTGTGTGGGAGTAGGAAAGCATACATTCCACAGTGCTAGTAACCCAATAGTTCTTCTTTAAGTGCAGAAAGAGAAAAGCAGCAGAACAAGATGCCAAAATGAGAGGAAGAAAGAAGTGTTTAGGGAGTGGCTTCTCAGCAGGTGAAATTGTTTTTCTGCACTTCAGAATCAGGACTGCTTAATTCTTGGATGGGAGACTATCAAAGGTATAAGCCAGCCTGGTGAGGAAAAGTAATAACTCAGAAGAAAGCAATGCAAAATCACTTCCAAATTATTGACAAGAAACCTGCACTGATGTATCCAGGAAGTCAGCAGAAGATGAGCTTGATTTGAAGGTGACTTTAGCCTCACCCAAGGAAAATAACACAGACGCCTATTCTTTCTAACAGAGCATCTTACTATTGGTATCTCAATAACCGGTGCTAGTAACTACTTTTTTCAAAAAAATCCCATATTGGTTTCCAATCAATCAATTAGAATAGAACTGGAAGGGACCTTGTCAGTCTTCTAGTTCAACTGCCTGCTTAAGCAGGAGACTCTATACCAGGGGTGTCAAACTCACATCATCATGGTGGCGTCACATGATGTATCGGGACTTCCCCCCCCTTCACTAAACCAGGCGGGGGCGTGGCCAGCACATGACACATCCACGGGCCATGAGTTTGACATCCCTGTCCCTATACTATTTTAGACAAGTCTGGGAATCGTAAATGCCCAAATGCCCTCAAATTCTCCTGTTTTTACTTCTGAAAAGGTTTACAGTATCTCCTCTGCCTCCACCCCTTTATTTTTACCTAAAGGTTTCTTTTTATTCTTTTTATTCTTATTTTTGGGCTGCCCTATTTAAGTAATACATTTGAAAGTGTTAGTTCGCTACAAAATATGTCACAATAATATATTTTCAAGCTGTTTTTCAATCAAACTTTCCTAATGATAATTTCCACCTTACAACAGGCCTTTAAGAAAGTTCATTGTTATAAACTCATTGTTCTGAATTTGGATGAAGCTTCTAAGATGCTTCATATAACATGGCTAATAAGGAATCATTTATTTATGTATTTGAAATTTATTGGACCCAATTTGAATGGGATCTTTATTATCCACTAAGACAGAAATAACCATAACCAACAACTCAAAGCCTTCTCAAGCATAAAAAACTTACCCTAAGAATATATAAGAGGTTGCAACCCTATTAATGTATTCAGCATTCCTGCCTGGAAAACCCTATATCTCTTCTATACATACCTGCATACAAGAGAATGAGTGGCTTGCTTGTGGCCTTTGTAAGATTCGAACTAGACTGCCACTTCTCAAGCACTATGTCAATTTGTAAAACATTCCTGTGCTTGTTTCCAAGTTGGCATAAGAAAGAGGAGGGGGAGACTGGAGAAGCATACGGCAAATGAACTTAGAAGCACATTCCAACTTTATCTTTAAAAAGATTGTAGCTAAGCTACTGAAACTTTTGCCCATGAAAAACTTTAATTGGAGAACATGATGGATGACACCTAGCCCATGTACGTACTTAATTGGAGAAACTGATTTATGGCACACCCAGGGGGGAGGGAGGAAGCAGGGTCACAGGTAACTGTAATTACATGTGCCAAAATTGATTTCATACAGGTCATGCCAGTATGTCGCTCCTAATGAATTCTTTGAAGATTTTTGAAGTTTGGCTCAAGGCTCATGATTTAATTAGGGCGATCACTGGAATCTTGACACACTATACAATAACTGTTCCAATAATACAAGTCCTTGACTTATGACCACAAATGGGACCAGAATTTCCACTGCTAAGCCAGGTGGTTGTTACAGTCGATTTTAGGATCTTTTTTGGCACAGTTGTTAAGCGAATCACTGCAGTTAAGTGATTCTTGTGGTTGTTGAGTGAATCTGGCTTCTCTCATTGACTTTGCTGGTCAGAAGCCAGCTGGGGAGGTCACAAATGGCAACAACATGACCCCAGGATGCTACAATCATCTTAAATACATCCTGGTTTCCAAGAACCCGAATTCTGATCACTGACCATGGGGATGCTATGATAGTTGTAAGTAGCTGAAAGTCACTTTTTTCAGTGCCGTTGTAACCTCAAACAGTCACTAAACGAATAGCTGTAAATCGAGGATTACCTGTCATTTTTAAAGACCCTTTAAAGATGGATAGAATTAAGATGAGGTTTGTTCGATGAAAGAAATACAATCCTACAGACAAGACATTTTCATAGTCGGCAGATTGCAAAGTAAAAAAGTAAGTCAGTTAAAGACATTAAAAGAAAATGTAGTCAAGACTCTCTAGAATAGTAAGACAGAGTCAAAAGTAACATATGACAGAAAAATAAAAACTTTATAGAATTGAAGACCCTTTTGGGGGAACTCCTTAAGAAGTCTGTGATGGCCCTTCTTTTTAAGAATGGCTGGATGAAATTATATATTTCAGTGTCATCAACTGGTATGTCCTATGAGTTCAGGACCAGAAGGGCTTGAAGGGTGAATTCCATAGAGTTACATTTGGAGGTTATTATTGTGCCTGTGTCATTTTCAATTGCAAAAGACACAACTGAGTCCAAAATTTCCATTGCTAAGTAAAACATTCGTTAAGTGAGTTTTGCCCCCTTTTACGACCTTTCTTGCCACAGTTGTTAAGTGAATTTATTTATTTAGGAGACTTATATTCCTAAATAATTAGATTTAAAACAGGTTTAAAAACAGCTTTTATCCATGGGCTGCCAGACTCCTAAATACAACTACAATCACTCCATGCATGAAATATATGACTGGTTTCTCCCTAATTACTTGTATAAGGACCATTTTCTATATTATTTATGTTGTATTGTATTTTTGTTATGGATGGCACCAGCAGGAGCAAAATCAGTTTTGTTGTATGTATGTATGTATGTATGTATGTATGTATGTATGTATGTATGTATGTGTATATATATATATATTTATATATGTAAAAAATATATATATTTTATGAATATATATATATATATTCGTAGATTTTCACGGGTACAGGTATGCAGGTCTTGGTGTGTTCGGGTCTTTTCCCGTGTAAGATTGAGAGTATCTTGGCGACGTTTTGACAAGGTCCCACTCAACATCTTCAGGCTGGTACTTTCAGCTTTGTGCTTGTGCAAGCAAAGCGTGATCGGAGCTGCCATCTCTCTATAAATACTGGTGGGGAGGTGTGGTGTGCTGGCTCTGTTGTAAGCGGGTTGGTTGGCTGTGTTATTACTTCTTGATTGGTTGATGGAGTTGATATTTGGCTTTTTCATAAGAACCTGTGTAAGAACCAGTACTTCAGCCACACAGGTTCTTACGAAATAATTTAAATAGCAATAGTTGTAGCACTTAAGACTTATATACTACTCCATAGTGCTTTACAGCACTCTCTGAGTGGTTTACAGTGTCAGCATATTGCCCCCAAACAATCTGGGTCCTCATTTTACTGACCTCGGAAGGAGAGAAGGTGGAGTCAACCTTGAGCCAGTCAAAATTGAGCTCCACGCTATGGGCAGAGTTGCCCTGCTGCATTCTAACCACTGTGCCACCATGGTTCTTGATAGTGAAACTAACCGAGCAGTATTTAGAGCAGCAGTGTCAAACTCACATTGTCATGGTGGCATCAGCTGACATATCACAACTTTTTTTCCCTTTGCTAAACGGGGTGTGGGCATGGCCAGCACGTGATGCATCCAGCCTGCGGGCTGCTAGTTTGACAGCCCTGATTTAGAGTATCGAGATAAAATTCAGTTCTTTTCATCTTGGGCTTAAAGATTTGTACTGACATTTGTAATGTGTCTATGGGATAGGTATGCCACAGTGCCAATACATAAATTGTATACATTAGCTGGAATTACGAATGACAATTTCCCTTATTTTACAAAACTTTGTGGAAATACACTTATTCAAGATCTCAAAAAAATATTTATATGGATTGTCTGGAACATAGTCATCTTTTTAATCAGACCATTATGAACTTAGAACTTCTAATACAAAAGTACTGATTTTTCCCTAATGTAATCTTTGGAAGGCATATATTTATAAGTGTTTATAATACGTGTGCATCATTACAATCAGTTTTTGCCTACAGATAGTAAAAAAAAACCACACATTTTTCCAGCCATCTGATTTATTTATTTTTATGGGGTTTAAGGGCTAAAAATTTTTAGTGGGGAATGTAGAGACTCTAAGTTCAACAATCACCACAGAGAAATCTATAATTATCATTTGGTTGAAACAGAAAGGGATTGAGTAACACAAATTACGAATTATACAATACAGTTTCCCAGCAAAGAAGACAATGAACATTTTCTCCTTTAAAATGTAGGCACTATGTGGGAATTTTTTTTCAAACTAGCACAGCAAGGACACACTGTAATAGAATGGAAAATGCAAGTGGCACTTAAGTAGGTAATGCATATTTATTACATTTAGCATCTGACCATGTTAGGCGGAATGGGAGAGTGAAGATTTAGCAAGGTCAAAAGGCTCATAAAGTCCTTCATTTAATGCATCTAAGGAATGTACCAAAACCTACTGCAATTTACCAACTTCCTACCATTTTTGAGAAGATGAAAGCAGTTAACCTTACCTCAAGTATCTTCTCAACTCAAAACTAGCAGGATGCAACTAATATTAGTCCTTTTAATAGCCTTGCAAAGAGCACATAGCTGGTATTTTTCTCCTTTCTTGAATCCCTTACAACTGCATCTACATTCCTTTACAGTAGTTGTGTGTACCCAGTTTCACATTTTAAACTCACTGTGGAGAAATGACACCATTCTGACCACTGAAATAAAATAATTTTATTCTGACTACTGGAATAAAATAATAAAATTTGCTTCTGTTGTCTTAGCATGAAATGCATTGCCTTGAGAATAAGCTTCACTTCTGAATAGAATATATGACCCTGAACATAAGACACATCATAACATAGCACTAATAACCACATTATGCCTGGTTGAGAAGCTGATGACCTCCCATTTCATCATCATCTCTTCACTTATCAATCTAAGGGGATTTGGAAGTCTCCTGGTCTTTATAGTCCTAGACTTTAGGCCAGCAGTCCCATCATGGCTGCAGTAACAGGGAGCATAACATTTTCTTTCCTTTTCCTTCCTTCCCTGCTCCCCACACCAGCCCCAGAAACCTTTCCTCTTTTCATAGACTATAGTCAACTATCTAAGTGATATTGTTTATATTCACTTGTTCAGTCACTAAGTCATGTCCGACTCTTTGCAATCGCAATCCCATAGACCGTAACATCCCAGGCTCCCCCACCTTCCACTGCCTCCCAGAGTTTGCTCAAAATAATGCTTATTGCATCAATGACACTATCTAGCCATCTCATCCTCTGCCGTCCCCTTCTCCTTTTGCCTTCAATCTTTCAAAACACTGAGGTCTTTTCCAATGAGTTCTCTCTTCTTCTTACATGGCCAAAGTACTTGAGCTTCATTTACATTTATTTACATTATTACACTTATACATCATTCATTCATTCATTCATTCATTTATTTATTTATTTATAATTGGACTTGTATGCCACCCCCTCTCCAAAAGGCCTCGGGGCGGCTCACAATTAAAATACAACAATAAATATTTAAAAAGAATTAAACTAAGCAAGCCCAATAACTAAAATTAACTTAAAGCTAATTTTAACCCACCCCCCCAAAGAGGTCAGTCCAGCCTGGCCTGTTCAAACAGCCAGGTTTTCAAATCGTGGCAGAAAGAGCGGAGATCAGGAGCCAAATGGAGCTCCAAAGGCAGTTGGTTCCACAAGGCAGGAGCTGCAACCAAGTAGGCCCTTCCCCGAGGCACCACCAGCCGACACTTTCTCACGGATGGCACCCTGAGGAGTCCCCGTCTGTGCACGCGCACAGGGCGATCGGTATTCGATATTGGCAGGAAATACTCCCGCGAGTGCTAAATTTATCATGCTAAATAACAACTTTAAAATCCTGTATGCTTTTCACTAAGCTAAAATTTGTGGTTTTACCCAATGAACTCAACCCAAAAGGAATAAATCATGTTTTAACCAAGGCTTCTATGGGCATGAGAGGGCAAACATTCTCAGTTATTTTTAGATACCACAATGACTACTCCCCAGAAGTAATTCCTTTATTCCTTGGGGCTTGACTAAACAAAGTGACACCGAACCCAGAAAAAATGAAAATTATATTGGTAAAAATTCCAGTCCTCCATATTTCAACACAATTTCAAAAGTAGAATTTCTTCAAAAAGTAGGACTTCTTTTGTAAGCTCACTATTTATTTTTGTTTTGTTTTTTAAAAATATGTACTAACCATGTACTAAATTAGCATTGGAAGTTACATGATTCAATGGTTTTTGTTCATTGATATCAAAAAATTAGTAAATTCAACCTTTCTCCTCTTCCTTGATGTACCCCCAGCCCCACACTCTCTCTTTAGAGTTGGCAAATCCTCTGGATCCAATTTGCAGTCTATGGCAGGGAGAGTGATGGATAGTATCAATGAGGCATCTCTTTGATTAGAGTTTGGAAATTGCTATTGATCAAAATACAAAATCTACTGTCAAGAACTAAACAGAGTCTCACAATTCTTAGCTCAGCTGATAAATATTATCCCATTTAAAAAAACATGTTAATTTAAGGAATCCATGATGTGCTCTCCTTTCATCTTCATGAGTTTTAAGAACTTTTATTTATAACTTTCTTCTTACTCTTCTCCTCTATTGGCCAACAAATGCTGTTGCCATCCCAATAAGCTTTCAAATTGACTCATAAAATTCACAGTGTTTGGTAGCTAATTGGGCAGAAAGTGTTTCCGTCCTTTTAAATAAAAACAAAATAATATGTTATATTAAGAATTACATAGTCAACACACAGCCATGTGTTTGATACTATAAGTGAGCTTCAATATTTCCTTTTAACAATAATAGTTGATTTTATTTTATATTCATTTATTGAATTTATTGGCTGCCCAACTTACATCTGACATCTGGTGATGTCATTGTATAGACACATTGTTTTGGTTCCTTGAAATTAGTGTTAGCTATGAAGCAATCGTTGGAAGAATGATGGAATAGAGTTTGTTAAGTCAGTCTCCTGTTTTATTTTGGTTTCCTAAGCCTTACAAGCCAACTACATTTCCTTCTTTCATTTTTCTAACTTTGTCACCAATGACAAGGAAGCACAACTTGCTTGCATGTTCTATCAATTTCATATTGAATTTGATCATAGAAGTCATCAATCTCCTCTTTTTCTGCATCAGTGGTTGAAGCAGATTTACCAATCATATTGAAAGAGTTTTCCATCAAGTCTAACTGATATTATTTTGGTGACTGTTTTCTCTGTAGCCCAGCACTGTACTCGATACTAAGAATTACAGTGGCATGTTTTGGTTTTCCTCTGTGCTACTTATGCATCATTTGTATGTTAAATGTGTGCAAACCAGTAATTTAATATGAATGGTTAGACTGTTAGCGTACTGTAGACAGTAAGAAAGATTAACTTGGTGGAGATATGCAGAAGTAAGTTTTTAGGCAAAAAGGACTGAACATCTTTTCAAGTCCAGAGCCACAAAATAATATTTCAAAATGGGTCCGGCAAGTACCTCCCTAATTCTCTGGAGTATAAAAAGAAGGATAATGTATGGAACAATATGATTCTATTGTTATAATCAATTTTATTTAGAATAGGTTTAGCTTTTCCAGGAGTTTATTTCCTGACCTGGTATATCTAATGGAGATGAAACCTACTAAGCTTGTACAGACACTTAAATATTTTGATTGTGCATGCATGACCAATAGTATATATTTTTAAATTATGTTTTTTTTCAATTAACCCAATGTTCTGTGTTGGCACAACTATACACAGCTATGAAAAAATCATTTGATAGAGTTTCCCAATAAAACAGGACTATAATATAGTTAGCTTGTTTGATTCAGTGTCCAGTGTGCAGTCCATATAGCTCTTCACCTTAACAAAAGGCTTAAAATGGCACAGCAAAATAAGAAGAAATGATAACTATCAGAAAACCACTACACAGCCTGGGATATAACAGGTAGCTAAAATGATAACAGCATCCTTAAAGTTTATTGGGGTAATGGAAATATGGTTTCCCATTGCCTGTTTCTGGAATATTTTTTTAAATAATTTTTATTTGCTAAGCACACAAACACCAACAAATAAACACTACACATTGAACATGGTACAGTTATCCTCGCTTCCCTCACTGTCCTTCAATCGCTAAGTCCAATATTAAGATTATGTGCTTTCCCTCTATATACTCCTATGTTTATTTCAATCATTCAAAATATTGCTGGATCTTCTTCTTCTCTAACCAACCGTAGAATTTGTTCCATATTTTATAATAGTCTGTGTCTTCCTTATTTTTCAGTTCTTTTGTTAATTTGTCCATTTCTGCGCATAGTGTGATTTTTCTCAATATTTCGGCTTTGTTTGGAGTGTCTTTGTTTTTCCATTTCTGTGCATATGCCATCCTCACTGCAGTGATTATATGGATCATCAAATACGTGCTTTCTTTAACATATGTCCTAGAATTGATTCCTAACAGGAAGAATTCAGGTCTTAAATATATTTCAAATTCCATCCATTTACATACTTTTTGCCAGTATTTTTGGGCCTCTTTGCAACTCCACCATAGATGATAATAGGTTCCTCTCTCTTTATTACATTTCCAGCAGGTGGGAGAAAGTTTAGAATTTATTTTTGTCAATCTTGATGGAGGTATATGCCATCTATAAAATAATTTGTATAAATTTTCTTCAAAAGGTATCGCTAGTCATTTTTTTGTTTCTAGTCCAAATTTTTTGCCAATCATCTAAATTTATGTTATAGCCAAAATTTTTCATCCATACCATTGTTTCTTTTACTTTTTCTTCTTCCAATTTATATTCTAATAGAACTTGATATATTTTTTATCATCTTCCCCTCAGGTCCTAATTAAATTTCGTCCAATTCTGTTCTCTTTCTGCTAATACCCCATTCTTTGTTGTCTTTTAAGTATTTAGATTGGAGTTGCAAATAGGCCCACCATTCCACCTCAATTCCCTGGTCTTTCAATTCTTGTCTAGTTTGTAATTCCCACTTGTCATTTAATAACTCCTCATACATAATGATTTTTCCCTGTCGCAATAAGTGCGGGTGCATTAGTGCTTCCAATGATGATAGCCAAATACGTGTTTCTATGTACATTTGTCTTTTAATTTTGTACCATGTATTTAAGAGAGTCTGTCTAACTTTATGTTTTTGCACATAACTGTATCCCTTTAAGTTATCCTGCCAGAGGAAGGTATGCCACCCCAACTGCAAGTTGTACCCTTCTAATATTAGTATTCTTTTATTTCTATGATTAATCCAGTCTTTAATCCACGTTAGTATTGCAGCTCTGTAGTACAACTCCCAGTCAGGGAGGCCAAATCCTCCTCTTTCCGTGGCATCTTGCAATAACTTTAGTTTCACTCTTGGTTTTTTCTTTTGCCAGATAAAATCTGTCATCAATCTATTCAAATTGTCAAAAAAAATTTTTCTAGCTTTATGGGGGCATTGTGAAAAAGAAATAACAATTTAGGTAAAATGTTCATCTTTATTGCAGCTATTCTTCCCATAAAAGATTAGTTTATCCCATTTTTTCAAATCTTCAGATATTCATTTTATTAATGGGTCATAAATATCTTTTTTTAATGTTGTGTATTTTGCTGAAATTATCATTCCCAAGTATTTTACTTTGTCTACAGTTTCAATGCCCATTGTCGCCACCAGTAGTTCTTTCTGTTTGTTTGTCATGTTTTTGGTAATCATTTTTGTTTTATTCTTATTAATCTTTAACTGCGCGACTTCTCCAAATTCTTCTAAATTTTCTAATAATTTTAATCCCTAAATTTGTGGTTCTTCTAATATGAAAAGCAAATCATCTGCAAATGCTTGCAGTTTAAATTCTTCATTTTTTATTTTTAGACCTTTGATTTCTTTTTCTTTTTTAAGGGTAGGATAGGATACTGATGGTGGAAATTGAACTGAGAAATAGGAAAATTTTATTAGTTGTAATATATGCATTGAATGGCCCACAAGAATCCTTTTTTCAGAGATTGTACAATAAACTTAAAGAATTGCAATATGAAGAATTGTGTATTAAGGGAGATTTCAATGCTGTCACTGACAAATTACTGGATTATAAGGGAAATAATATTAATATAGAGAAGAAAAATTACCAAAAATTTTTTTCAATCTGTCAAAAGAATTTAACATTTGTGATGCTTGGAGAGAAAGAAATTTGGGGAAAAAACAATACTCATACTATTCAAATCAACATCAGTCATGGTCAAGACTTGACATGACGTGGATGACTAAAAAATTAAATTCAGAAATACATGAGATAAATATTGAGACAAATCTATTGGCAGACCATAGTATGATCAGACTTAGATGGAAAGGACAAAAGCAGACCTTGGGATGGACACTCCAAAGGTCGATTTTAAAAGAGGAAGTATTTAATAAGACACTAAAAAAAGAACTGGATTTTCTTTTTTGAGGAGAATAAAGAGGAAGATACCTCCTCACAAAATAATTGGGATACAGTCAAAGCAGTAATTAGAGGAGTAGCAATAAAATATATGGCCAGGAAAAATAGAGAAAAAAAAACAACAAAGAAAAAGATTTGAACAGGAATACAAGGAGTTGGAGGAAAAATTACAAATTAACCCACAGGAAAAACAACTTAAGTTACAAATGGAATTAATAAAACATAAAATAAATTTAATAGAGAAAGAAGAGTTAGCTCACAAATTAAAAATGACAAAACAATACCAATTTGAAAATGCAAATAAACCAGGATGCTGGTTAGCTGAAAAAACAAAAAGAAAAGAGGTGGGTTACCAAACTAAGGAATGACCAAGGAGAGATTTGTTTTCAAGAGGAAGACAAAAGACAGATTATACAAAAATATTATGAGGAATTATACAGAGAAGAGAAATAACCAACAGAGGAGAAAATTAAAAGATACTTAAAGAATGCAGAACTTATAGAAATTTCAGATGAAGAGAAAAAAAAATTAAACCGTGAAATAACAATAGAAGAGGTTTATTGGGCAATAAACAAGCAGAAAAATGATAAAGCTCCAGGACCAGATGGTCTTCCAGCGGAAATTAAGTAAAAAAATGCTAAAAATATTTAATGATGTCCTAGAGAAAGCTAAAACCCCACAATCTTGGCAAGAAGCAAGGATAACTATCATTCCTAAAGCGGGAAGTGATCTTATGGACCCTGGAAACTACAGACCAATTTCTCTACTTAATGTTGACTACAAAATTTTTATGGCAATTGTTGCAGAAAGACTTAAGACAATTTTAAATGAATTCATATCTACAGATCAAAATGGATTCCTTCCCCATAGACAACTTAAAAATATTAGAATAACTCTAGACACTCTAGAATACTATGAGGATCGTAGTGGTGAGCAAGCCGCATTACTGTTTTTAGATGCCCAAAAAGCGTTTGACAACGTGAAATGGGAACTCATCTTGCAGCAAAGTAAATATATGAATTTAGGACAAAAATTATAAACGTGATTCTGGCTATATACCAAGAACAGAAAGCTAGAATTCTGATAAATGGGGACTAACAGATAAATTCCAAATCCAAAAAGGAACAAGGCAGGGATGCCCACTGTCGCCACTTCTTTTTATTATGACATTGGAAGCTCTAATAAGAACAGTTTCTAGAATATTTTTAATCTACCAATGTAACTTAACACTTCATAAGCATTAACCATGTCCAACTTCTCCTTAGCTTTTTTTTATGGTCAGCCAAGGTTGGCTAAGTAGGATTGCACACAGCAAGATTGATCATCCAGTAACTTGGAGCCTATGTATGCTTACTTTCAAGTCCTGTTAGATATACCGTGTTTCCCCGAAAATAAGACACTTATATTTTTTTTGGCTCCCAAAATCACACTAGGTCTTATTTTCGGGGTAGGTCTTATATATTTATGGTGCCAAATAGTGGGTGTGAGTGTGTAGGGGGGGGGTGTTTCGCAGGTGCATGGTTGCTCCCTGAAAAGTCTTCCTGGAACTGGAGATTTACACTAGGTCTTATTTTCGGGGTAGGTCTTATATTAGGGCAGGTTTAGAAAATAGTGCTAGGTCTTACTTTTGGGGTAGGTCTTATTTTCGGGGAAACACGGTATTAGCATTTAATATGGAACTGAGAGCCAGTCTGATGTAATGGTTAAGCATCAGGCTAGAAACCAGGAGAACATGAATCCTAGTCCCACTTTGGGCGCAAAGCCACTTGCGGGATGTTGAGCCAGTCACTTCTTTTAGTCCTTGGAAGGAGGCAATGGGAATCACTTCTAAAAAACCTTGCCAAGAAAACTGCAGGGACTTTCCAGCCAGTTCTGAGAACTGGACATGATTGAATGAGGGGAAAAATGGACCCTATGGTAGGTCGTTCTAGATGCTGGTTAAAATTCTGGGAGTTGCAGCTCCAGCACACTAGTGGATACTCTCAGGTTAGGATCCCAATTCATGAAATCCACTGGGTATCTTTGGATCAGTCATCAATTTGAAGCAGAATCTACTTCACAGAATAATTGTGAATGTAAGAAAGCAGAATCACATGCAGTGCCTCCTACATCTTTGCATAAGGCTGCATACAAATCTAAAATAACAAATGTTGAGTGTTCTGTTGATTTCTAATACACTTAAAAAATAGATAACAGGTAGTTAAAATACTCTGTTAAAAGGGGGGATTCAGAGATAGAAAATTCTAACTTCATCTACTTGACAATATAATCTCTCTTCCTCTTGTCCCTACGTGATGTGGCACACCTGTCCACACCCACCTTAATTGTAGTTTCTGGTAACCAAACAATTGCTTTCCTCTGATGTAAACTAATCCAACACTGCTTTGTCATAAAAGTTAATTAAGGTTTTAAAATATTGCACTTTTACAAGCTGATCAATGTTCCACTTGAGGCAGAAATGCCATGTTGTTTTGCCTGCCTTTCCTGCATATTTCCTACTTTTCCCACCTTCCCTCCCATTTCAGATTGTACAAAAATACAAACTAAATCTAAGTCCAGACTAAACATTCAGAAAAAGAAAAAGTATAGTAGTTATAGTTCCAAATTAAATTAAATTTTAAAATGTCTGAAATCTGCAAAAATCATTCTGTTGGATGCACTGAAAATAGCATCAATAATTTGTACAATTCTTTAATTTATCCTGATAGTTACTATTTATTGGAAACAGCTGAGATATTTCATTATGGTTTTGCCTCAGAAATTTATAGGTACTTTCCTGGATTTAGAGGAACATACTTCTTAGCGGGAAGTCGGGGGTTTCCCCTTAGAAATTGCAAATATTCTACTTCTCTAAGAATCGAATCTGCATCTGCCTAGTTACAATAATACTATAGTGCCTGATACTGCCAGATTTTCTCACTGGAAGTAAAGTTTATCTTGTTCAGTCACAAAGCCCATCTTTAAATTAAGGATTAGCTACTTTTCCACCTTGTTGTCTGAGTCCTCAAATGTGTGTGATTTCATTGTTATTATTATTTGCCATCAAGTTGTTGTTGTTAAGTCTTAGAAACCATACCTGCGGTGTCTACCTTGCCACTAGTCATCCTTTCCTTTTCTTACACTCCAGCATTAGAGTCCTTTCCAGAGACAGAGGTCTTTGCATAATGTGTTCAATAGACCCTGATCATTTGTGCTTCAAGTGAGAACTCTGGTTTATGGTCCTTTGATTTGTTTTCTTGACTTTCCACAGTATTCTCATAAGTCTTCTGCAATACCAAAGTTCAAAGGTATCAATATTCTTCCTAACCTGCTTCTTGGAAGTCCAACTTTTACATGCATAGAGTGTCACAGCATTTGTGTCCATCAATCATTTTATAGCTTCTACAGGTAATCCTCAACTTACGACCACAAATGAGCCTAACATTTATGTTGCTAAGCAAGACATTTATTAAGTGAGTTTTGCTCTATTTTATGACATTTCTTGCCAGAGTTGTTAAATGAATTGTTGCAATTGTTAAATTAGTAATATGCTTGTTCAGTGAGTCTGGTTTAACCATTGACTTGGCTGTCAGGTCGCAAAAGATGATCACATGATCCCAGGCCACTGCAACTGTCATAAATATGAGTCAGTTGCCAAGCAGCTGAATTTTGATCATGTGACCATGGGGATGTTTCAAGGGTCCTGTGAAAAATGGTCACCTTTTTCAGTGAAGTTATAACTTTGAAAGGCCACTAGATAATTTTGTGTAAATTGAGGATTACCTGTATTCATATGGTTTTCTTAGTAAAAATCAGAAGAGTGGTTTACCTTCATTGCCTTCTCCCACACAGTACTTTTGCCCTTGCCACGGAAGTAATTGCCTGCCTCTGGCACCTTCCTACATCACTGCAACCCAATATAGATGTCTGTTTACTTTAGCTGGGCAGTGGGATGACCTTCTTGCCTTGGGTGATCCTGTTGGGAATCGATATAGTCCTGCCATAATCCTCCTGAGGTTCTTTGGTCATCCTGCTCTGGAACACATATACACACCCAACTAGAAGCAGCACAGCAGGATTTGGGGAGGGACAAATGTGTGTAGGTGCACTCTCTCTCTCTCCACCCCATATGTGTGTGCGCGCATGCCTGCCTGCCTATGTGTATATGCATGTACACACGTATCCCTTGCGAACTACTACTTACAAACTTCAAGGATCCAATCTGGGCAACCTTTGAAGTGCCAAGGAAAGCCACCTCATTTGAGTAGATAGTTTTGCAGATTCCCAGAACTGGGGTGGGGAGTGTTGATTCAGTTTGGGGCCAGCAAAAGTAACCCCTACAGGAGGAATCCAGATTCCTAAATTGGGGACCACGCAGATACCCAGTGGTGGATTAAGGCTCCCTGGTGCCCTAAGCACTGACAAATCTTGGTGCCCCCGCTCCTTTGTACATACTGTACAAACGAAGCCAAGCTCAGGCTACGTAAAAGTTTTGGAGGTGCCCCCTTTGGGCCTGGCGCCCTAAGCACGTGCTTCGCCTGCTTAATGGTTCATCCACCATCGCAGCGCATATTCCTGCGGTGTCAGGATTTCTTCGCGAAGGCTGCTGCCAATGGGACGCCCTCCCTTCTCGGCCCAAGTCACCCGCTCGGCAGCCAAGGCAAGGCTCGGTCGTTCCTAGCGCCTGAACACCTCCGTTCCCGGCCCAAGATCGGCAGCCGGCTCTTTTGTCCTCCGCGCCCGGCTCCCTTTTCGCAGCCACCCCAAGAGCGATCTCGATTTTTTAAAAAAGGATCCCCGGGAATTTAAATCTATTTTCGGTTCTTTGCAAAGTCCTGGGAAACGGGAGCGGGAGGGAGGGAGGGCGAGGAGCCGGAGCGAGAGAAGCCACCGGCTCCTCTGATTTGCATAGCTTTCTTTGCACGTTCCCAGGAGGAGAGCCAGCTGGCGGAGAGGCTGCTCCGGCAGGCTACGTGTGCTAAAGAACGTCAGCTGGCGGCTGGAAAAAAGATCCCGCCGGGCGGGCGAAGGAGGTGCAGAGATAGCGGCGAAGGAAAGCTCCCATGCAGCTGAGTAATGCGCTGTGGCTTCCTCTCGGTGCATCTCCTGCCCACCACAAACACATTGGTCCGCGGCTCTTTTTCCCTACATGCACACATGAGCTCACACCCATCTGCGCCTACACGCGCACGTACACACCCAGCCCTTTTCCCCCTTCCCTCTCTCAATTCCTAAGCTTTTAAGGTTTGTTGCAGCAATTGCTGCGCACCCATCTCGGTTGGAGGAGGAAAGCTCTTGAAATGGTTTGTTGTTGTTGTTGTTGAAAAGCTTTTCCTCTCCTTTCGCAGTGAGGGCAGAAGAAATTTAACCCAGTCCAAGGAGCCCTTTGCCCCCAATCAACTCTCGGTTGTATAGGCAAATGCAATTTCCCGCAATCTTTTCGAAAGGAGAGGGACGCTGCTAGCTGCAAAGGAAGAGCTGGTTGCGGTGGCACGTTCCTAACCCCGGCCGTTAAATTCGGCATCCCAGGTCCTGGAGAGCCCGCGGCGGAAAAGCCCGGACGCTTCTCCAGGAGCTGAATCGTCTTGCAAAAGAATCTGAGCTGAATCTGATCCGCCCGGACCAGATTTACCTCTGGAGTTCAAGCTAGGAAAACTCTCCTTAAGAGGTAAGCGCTGGGAGTTTCCTGACTTTCCCAAAGTCCAGTAGATCTCATTTCCAACGGAGTTAAATAAAAAGACTCCCTAGTTTTCAACAGCCTTCCCCCCGACGCACACACACACCTTCCCCGTGACCTTAGTAATAGCCCCGCCCCTTCTCCCCCATCTCCCCCCCCCTTTCCCGCCGCTGCTCTATAAAAAGGGCGAGCGGCGCATGGGGAGACCGTGGTAACTTCAGTGGCGCAAGCGAGGTAGACGCGGAGACGGGCAGCTTTCGGGGTTATATCTTTGCATTTAGGTTACAGGAGGATTTGTGGGAAGCCTCGGTTGGATTATCCTCCTTATCAGGTCTGCATTATTATTATTATTTTAATTCTTAAGTTGGGAGTGTAAGGTGCGGGCGAGGGAGAGAAAAAAAGGAGAAAGGGAGTCGTGCAAGCGGAGCGCGTGTGCACCGTGTGTACCGTGTGTATGTAGCGCGGCGGGTCGCAAAGCGGCCGAGAGACACTTGCTCGGGGCTGCCGGGGTTTCCTTTACAAGTTCAAGGGAGCAGGCGAGCCTAAAAGCAGCGACGGTCAGAGTTGACTTGCGTTGGGCAAAGTGGAAGAGGGGGAAAGCAGCGGTGGGCAACTGGAGAGTAACTTTTACCTGGGTGCTTTTGGGGGGGGGCTTTAGCCTTCAGCCTCTCTAAGCAAAGGGAAAGTGTGTCAGATGGGAGCCCTGGACGCTCAGTATTGATCCCGCTGTAATGAATGATTAAGCGGACGTTTAGTGTAGCCGGGAAAGGTCCTCACTCGCTTAGGAATGGGGAGAAGGAGAGAAGGCAGAGGGAGGAGAGGAGGGGCCCACTTGGTGCACGGAGCTGCCAAGAAACTCTTCCCCCCCACCTTGGCGAAGATCAGGCTTGTGTTGACCCTTTGCCCTTCTCTCCCCAGATAAAATGAAAGCCCTTTCACTTACTCTTCTCTACCTGGGTTCGGCTTTGTTCTTCGGAGTAGATGCAACCAAGCTGGATATTGCGTCAAACTTCAAAAGAAAGTAAGTAGGCACCAACAGCACTTAGACTTGCAGCTAAGACTGGTGGTAGTGAAAGACAGTCTGCCTGTAGGATCTTCCCACCATCCCTGTTCTTTCAAAGTTTGGAGCGGGGTCTTTAGGTTTGGTTGAACCTTGCCACCTCTTATTCCTCCGGTCAATCAAAGGCCGACGGTCTTTTAACAAATCACTCCTTTCTCAATGGAAGGGCAACTTGCTAGTTCTACACCACCAACATAACTCAGCATTTTTATCGGTTTTTCCTCTTGCCTCATTATCCAGGTGGACCACAAGGTTGCTGAGCCGAGCCAGGCGGGACCTGCCAGCTCAGGTGGTTGCTGAAAGCATCCATTGGAACCTGCCAAAGCAAGTGGCTGATCCAAGGGTGCATTCTTTCATCCGCACCCGGGATGTGAAAGACATCCTGCAGCTGCCCAGGTAATGAAGTCTTCTCACTTGAATGTTGTGATGCTCAGAGTATTTGCTGGCAAAGGAGGGGGGAATGGAAGGATGGGAGGTTTGAGCAAGAAGAGAGAGCAACAAAGGAGTTGGACTTGGTTCCAACAAGGGAGGCTCTCACATCCTTAGAGATGCCTCCCCATGATGGTTGAAGGTGGGCTTCTCTGGCACGTTGACTTCTAGTCTGTTAAGAAGATAGATGTCAGGTCTGCAGGTGGCAAAAGTAGGTCAAGGTGCCTAAAGCTGAGAGGGGCTCATTCCCCAAAACTGGAAGAACCCTTCTCAGTTTCCTGTGGCTCTGCCCTGCACCTTGGTTTCTTCCCTGGGTCTTACCAGATTGTGGTTTCTCTATCATCCTTCACTCACAACCTCTTGTATCACTTTCCTTTTTCTCTGCCTCAGCCTGGAGACCAGACGCATCCGTACAAAGAGAGAACCGGCTTGCAAGTTGTCGATATGCGTCACTCAGGACTTAGTCAAGCGGCTCAACCAATGGACTGACAGTTCCAAGGACCTCTCTGCTCCTCCCAAGCAGCTCACCATATCAGGCTATGGGCGCAGGCGGCGTTCTTTCGCTTTCTTGGTCCAAGGGTAGGAGTTCACGGCCAGTTTGGTTGAGTTGGAGTCTACTGCGATGCAAATCGATGTGCTCCCAAACTTGGAGAGGATAAAAGAGTTACTTTAGCCCCCTGATGGTGAAAAGGAGGAACGGGCAAATGCCCTCCAAGGACTCAGGCATTAGGCTACGGCAGGAACAGGTGACCAAACTTTGCACCCCTCCCTAAGTATCTTGTGGAATAAAGACTGGATGGAAGCTACAGAAGCACTCTTTCGTCATGTTAGGTGGTGATGGTGCTGCTAGTGGCTGGCTCTTCTCTACTTCGGGGTGACTGCCCCTCCCTTTCTTCCCCACATGGCATGGAATTGGCAGGTCCTTCTCTCGGGAGGGGCGTCTTGATACTTGAATGATCTGGCCTGGCAAAGTGCAATGGACTACAATGTGTGTGAGGTGATTTCTGCCTGCGATCGAGTAAGGAATGAGTGAGCGAGTGATTGCCGATAAGAGAAATCAATCCTATTTAAACAAGTGGTGTTCTGTTCTTGTATTCTTTTTAATGACAGAGATATTTTTATATTATATGTATAGACATAGATTATGTTGCTTATGGGCATTATTTTTTTAATTCCCAAAATTTCGTTTCCAACTTTAGTTTTCATGGGTGATGTAAAACAGTTTAGGGGGAGGAACAGTGCTTTGTAGAATTGGCATGATGTGCTCTTTAGGTTAAATTTCATAATGAAGAACTCTTTAAAATATTTCACATCTACAATGTTAACCTAAGCGTCTTTTCTCCCAAATAAACCCTCTTGAGTTTGGGTGGAGGTGGCTTTCTTGTAAGGATCTGTAGGACTACAGCCTTTTGTTGTAATGTGTAGTTTTATGATTCAGTTATACTTTCTGTATGAAAAGTGCATTTTGTAAGCATCGAGGAGACCGATGGAAAACAAGCTACTTGTCAGGAGTGCATTGAAATGTGCATCCTGTAGTTTTCACTGTATTTATATTAGTCTGTTGGCCCCATTTGATGAAGTTATATTGCCAATCTCTCCTAAACCAATATGTGAAAGAAATAATAAATCTTATTGCACAAAAATAATTCTCTGTCGATGTTTTAAGACAAGATGGGAAGGCACAATGTTTCATGTTTAGCTTTAGAATTACATGGGTCCCAAACTCCTCCGTTGCCGTCCTTTGTCATTGGCCAAGAAACCAACGTTGAGGCCAAAAGCCCCATAAACTTCAAGGTCCCGTCTCCTCACACATGTTTCTAAGTGAAGCTGAAACATGCCAGAATTTGGTCTGTTCATTTATTTATTTTATTGTATTTCAGTGACTATTTTTGGCTGCAATTAATCATAGAACCAACTGTCCTGTTCCCATTGCACAACAAAATTCAGAGATTTATGCAGGGGAAGAAACATATTCTTAGAAAAAGAAAAAGGGCCAAAATAGCTTCCAAGGTTATTCATGTTAAAGGATTTCCTGGGCCACAGTTCAGGTTTAATCCCAAGGATTCTTGTGGGCAGGAACACATTACAGCCAGCGACCAAAACACACATTGCATCAGTTTCTAGTCACAATGTTGTTTAATGTAACAACAGCACCAGCTAGTGGCATGATTTATCATCATTCTGGTACTGCTATTTGGTTCCTCAAGAATATCCCCAAGTCAGCATGGCATATTTTTATTCCTAAGTAATGTTTTGGAATACAGTACATGGATTATTAAGAAACTTGAAAATAAAGAATTCTTGTAGATCCTAGAATAATGTTTTTAAATATTAAACTGTTAGGTTGGCTGGGAAATTCTCAAGGGTGTACGTTAACATCAATTGCAATACTGTTTTAAAACTAGTACAGCAATATGCCCTGAAGACATTGGCTAATAATACTAGGCAATAATAATAATAATAACCAAAAGAAAATAAAAAGGTTTATTTTATAGACACCAAAGCCCTGCTCTTGTGAAATGCTTAATCTAGTAGTAAGACACTAGTCTAGTCAAATTACCATATTGATAGTTGCACCAGATTAGATTAACTGCGTCAGAAGTTGCATTTGGAATATGGTCTTCCTGCCCTCTTCCCTAAATCCCTGGGATGTTGTCAGGAAACTCCTGGTAAGGTTTCATTTCCAGCCCTTTTCCTGTTGCCTGAGCAGATACCCAATTCTCTGTGGCTTGCCCGTTACAACTAAGCGACATTGGAACGCCTGTTCTTGCTGCTGGTCTTGGCAGTGAGATCTCTAATGGAGAGGGTGGCTTTCTCACCCTTTCCTCAGCTGCTCCATGTTGCATGACCCGATGGGCAAAGTGGGGCAGTTGATAGGCTCTGGCATTTTGGCGACCTGCATGAAACAGAGTTGGCTTAACCTTGTGCACAACTGAGTCAGCTTCCCACAGCCGCCTTAAAGTGCTGTGGAGTAGCACCCATGTACATGAATGTCTTTAACTCAACGTTCCTTATAGATAAGAATTTTAGATGCCAAAACCTAAAAAATGGGATTCAGCTTATCCACAGATGGGCTTCTCTGCCAGTACATACAGTAATACCTTTTAAAAGTGCCTGTATTTTCCATGTATGCACATGGATAAAGACATCCATAAATAATCTTGCCTCCAATTTTCAATCAAAATAGCATGAAAAATGGTCCGCTTACATTTGAGTGGCACATTTTATGGTATTTTGTTGAAAATTTCCAGGTCAGACAGTATACAGTTCACAGAAACAAGATTTTTGCTTTATAACCAGCTGCCATAAAGTATTTTTCTATTAAGTTTGGAATTGTTCATTCTTATGGTCTCAGAGCTCTTCTCCAGAAGTCCCTGAAGATCATCCTACACTGTGCTGGCTAGGGAAATTGGAAATCAAGTTTCTTAATACATAGACTATACAATATACATAACAGATAATCTTTCCAGTCTTTAACATATATCTGAGAGGACTTCCTTAAAGGATCTTGTTTATCAGGGATGCAGTTATGAAGTGTGCAGGAGAGGGACTTTTCTTGTTTCATTTCCAGGTTATGCCATGTAAGGAATTGACAATTCTTGACAATTATATTTGGCTCCCACTTGGCTTTTAAACATGCATCTACATGCATTACAATCAAGATCAAGTGAGATACTAATACCACTCTATGAAGCCTTAATAAGACCACACCTAGAATACTGCATCCAGTTTTCATCACCACACTATAAAAAAAGATGTTGAGACTCTAAAAAAAGTGCAGAGAAGAGCAACCAAGATGATTAGGGGACTGGATGCTAAAACATACGATGAACAGTTGCAGGAAATGGGCATGGCTAGTCTAGTGAAGAGAAGCATCAGGGGAGTCATGATAGTGGTGTTCCAATATTTGAGGGGCTGCCACAGAGAGGAGGGGGTCAAGCTATTTTCCAAGGCACCTGAAGGCCAGACAAGGAATAATGGGTGGAAAGCAAACAAGGAGAGAGTCAACCTGGAAATAAGGAGAAACTTCCTGACAGTAAGAGCAATCAACTAATGGAACAGCTTGCCTTCAGAAGTTGTGGGAGCTTCATCACTGGAAGCTTTCAAGAAGAGATTGGATTGCTATTTATCAGAAATGGTGCAGAGTCTTCTGCTTGGGTGTGTTGGGGGTTTGGACTAGATGACCTAAAATGGTCCCTTCCAAGTCTGTTGATTTGTAATCTGTAATGCATCTCTCTTTTTCAGCCTCAAACCCAAAGATGAGTCAGTGAGATCCAAGCAAGTCCAATCCTTTATTTGTTTGCACCTAATGGATAGAATCTTGCCAAACTAAAGCTCTAACTTTCTAAGCTACTAGCTATATCCTCAAAGATTCTAAGGTGTGGCAACTATGATCCTCTTCCCCCTCCTCTATCCATCTTGGGGTTACAAAGTCTCTTGAATGGGGCCTCTTTCTGGGAAAGCTCTGAGTTTGCAAAATCTTCCCCCTCTGCTGCTGCAGGTGCACATTCCATCACACTCATTAGGCTTTTCATGGTTATTATGTTTTGTGTTACTTTTAATTTATTTTTTCTTAAAAAAATAAAAGCAGTTGTTTCTGAATTTCAATTATGGTTACCCACCTAGACGATTCATTTCAGTAGTAAGGTGGAACATAGCTGGAACAAACAAACAAACAAACAAAATCTAGTGATTGTATTTTTAGAAAGCCAATACAGAAGGTTAATTCAGAAGAATAATGGACAGCAAGTAAGGCAAAATAGGCTTCTGCATGCATCTGCTAGGAGTTAGCTGTGATTTAGGTTGACACTTTTTTCTTGGAATATACAAGCAAATGATCTCATTTTAAGGTGCCTACAATAATAATGTTACAACTTTTGTGATATGGGATATACTTATTCAAATATAACTGCTCACTAAACTCTCATTTGTAAGTTGTATTTATTGGCTAACTTTGCATGTTTATGTTTACCAGAAGAATTTATTATATTGTCAGCAAGAGCTATACTTTGAAGTCTGGAACCACAATGGTTGGAAAAGGGTGATTTCCAGTTGCAATGCATTTAATTATCAAACAATTCAGTCCTAGAGCTGTATTTAATAAAGAGAAACATATTTTAATATATTGTTTATAACTGTGTGATGCTGTAATAGCAGGATGTTGCAGGGTTTGTAAATGCATATAAGGAATCCCGATTTTTCATTCTTTAGGGATTATCAGCTGAAATGTACTTCAAAGCAAGACTAAAGTGTGCTTGTTTGCATACCAGCTGCATGTAAAGGTTTTGCAAGCATTAGTTAGCGTTTCCTAACATGCTTAAAGCATTTTGCCTTTTTTGGCTATATAGGACTATTTTGCCTCATAAAAAAAGAATGATTAGCAGCAATTAAAAAAAAAGATATTAGTAATGAGGAGTGACAAGGCCTTGGTTTGCACAATCAAATACTCTAAGTGTGCTATGGAAGGCAATAAGAGATAGTCCAGGAAAATAATATTAAGTAGGATTATGCTTTTTTTTCTATTCAGGTTTTGCTGATTCCACACTCCACTATTCTTAGTTCCTTTCTTAGGTTGCTTCTAAATACTGCTATACTGCTAAACCTTGGAGTTCATGAGGACTTGATTTCTCCCTCTTGAGCCAGAGTAAGCCTGGATAGAATAAGCCTCACAAAGTGACTGGAGGAAATTAAAGAAACAATGGGGGCGGGGTATGTGTGTTACAATAAAAGGCAAATTTCTGCAATCATACTGTAGGAAGTTAGCACCCACACCTCTCCTAGAAAATTGAAATATCCTAGGAAATATTAAAAAGGCAGAATATTTCCTCTAAAAAGAGTACAAACTCGGAAGCAGAAACTCACCTCAGAAGTACTTTACATAACAAAGATCTCCAGGTAAAGCTATAGCAATTGCTCAAAAGCCCTTTCAGGGCATCCTCATCCAGCAAGGCTCAACCAAGCCTGGAACTCAGGACAGCCTACAGAGTTGCCCTGCATGGCCACATGGGAGTCTGACAACCAATCAGAATACAAGCTCCAATTCAAATCCCAACAAAGGTTATAAAACCCAGGCATTCTCAGCATCTCAGCCCTTCTTTACCTTCTCTTCTCACCTTGAACCATGTGATCATCCATCCTTTTCACTTTGGAGCTTCAAGCCATGTGGTCCTGCTGTCCACCATTAAACCATCTTTCCTAACAGCCTCCATGTTTCCAGTGTCTTTTTCCCCACTTGGAACTGAACCCAGAATGATTTTTCTACCAACAACACAACCAAAAAACAATGTCAGTGTTTTCAAGTGTCATTCTAGCTCTGTTTTTGCTTTTATTTACTCTTCTCATCTGTTTGCCAAATTCCTTTGATTTGAAACGATTTACGTCTTTGCCCTTGTGATTTAATTGCCAAGAATGTCAAAACTCAGAATGTCTGGCCTAGTTGAATACAGCTGAAAGCAGAAAAACTATAGCTGTTGATGGTACTCTTCATTCTGGAGTTAGGGATGGAACTGGGGAACTTCAGTAAAAAGAAGAGGCAAGAGTGCCATCTACTGAAATGAAAGTGACCAGCAGAAAGATAGCAGATTATGTTCTCTCATTTCAATACAGTTTGTGAAGTAAAACCAGGAGGCATTTTCCCTCCCATGTGTTAGAAAGCAACCAGAAATTATAAGCAGATGTATCACAGCATCTTCTTTCCATGGATCAGCTGATGTTTGATGAATACCAGAAGAACGGGCCATTTTTAAAACAACTTGGAAGATACAAGGATGATTTTGTATTTTGTCAATCCAAAGGAAATTTGCATTTGAACAGGTCATGGGCCCAGTGATGAAAGAACATGGCGTATTTTCCTACTTTTAATATCTCAACTTCCTAACATTTTTCAGTGCAGAAGCTCACTAGGAAATTTGGAACTAGTTGGTCTCTCACAAGCAAACCTCACAGAATTGTTTGCTGTGGACAGAAACAAGAGGAGGGAGTGTAATGCCTGCCATCTTGAGCTCCAAAATTAAAGGCAGGATGTAAATCTAATAAGCAAAATTTGGGGCAGATTTTGTTTTCAAAGAGACTATTACTATTGCTTCTATGAATCCTGGAGTAATCTTCAGGATAGAGAGAAAGTCTTGTTACTTCTTTGTTCAGTGAGGTCCGTGGCTATAACTAAACTTGCCCTTAGGAGTAGAATAGAATAGAATAGAATAGAATAGAATTCTTTATTGGCCATGTGTGTTTGGACACACAAGGAATTTGTGCAATTTGTGCAAATGCTCTCAGTGTATATATAAAAAAGATACATTCGTCAAGAGTCAAGAATTATAAGGTACAACAGTTAATAATAGTCATAGCGTACAATAGGCAATCAAATCCTTCTTTATCTCCTGTCCAAATTGGTAATTTAGAAAAAAACCTCCTTTACCCCACTCTCAACTATGTTCTCAGTTGGGGCTATTCCATGTAAAATAGGGGTTTTCAGCTGTGTTCCTTGGCACTTAGGGTACTGCAAGAGTTTCACAGGATTACATAACAGGTGAAGGGCAAAAAAGTGAAGGCTCCTTCAAATCCAACCAATCACTTCTTTTACCACTAGAGCTTCATCTCTTGATCAGGGGTTCCAAGTTGTTGTTTTTTTTAAAAACAAGTATCCTTTAAAAAAAAGTTTGAAAACCCCTTTTGCAGAACCCTTGTTAAGAACTAAGCCAATCACTTACATTAGATAGTCTGAGTGCAAATACTGTATTTATTTTTTGCTTCCTGAAGTCTAAGGAGATGGAGGCCAGCTGAAAGGATTCTGTCTCACTATCAGTAACTTCAGTTACTTTTCCCAATGCATCCTTTAGGAGAAACCTTTCACATTGCTTAAGCAGTTAAGGGAAAGGGTGTGCTTCAATCACAGTGTTTCTCAATCTTGACATCTTTATGATGCATGGACTTCAACTTCAGAATTCCCTAGCTAGCTAGATGTGGGAGTTGAAGTCCTTACATCTGGACTGTGACTGCCCAGTGGACTGATTATCAGAAGAAGCTGAAGCCGCATGTTTTCATGATATACGAACAAGAAAAGGGGCCTAGAGGCAAAACAATTGTTTCATATTACAAAAATCAGAACTACTGTGTTAATACAGAATAGCTGGAAGGGATCATGGAGATTTTCTAGTGTCCAACTCCCTGCTCAGGCAGGAAACCCTATACCATCTCAGACAAATTATTGCCTGATCTCTTCTGAAAAACCTCTGGTGTTGGAGCATTCACAACTTCTGGAGGCAAGTCATTCCACTGATTAATTGTTATAACTGCCAGGGAATTCCTCCTTAGTTCTAGGTTGTTTCTCTCCTTGATTAGTTTCCACCCTTTGCGTCTTCTCCTGCCTTCAGGCACTTTGGAGAATAGGTTGACTCCCTCTTCATTTTCGGCCCCTTAGATATAAGAACACTGCTATCATGTCACTGTATCCAGATCTGGGCTGTAAAAATAATGAATAACCCATCTCCATGATACCACTAAGGACTGTCTAGATTTTTGCAGACTGATAAAAGCAATTTTCAGTCTATGAGTGGCATTGATGTTACACACTTGAGGCCATTTTAATAGCTTTATTAATTCTTTGTTTTCATCTGAAAACAGTAATGGGCAGAAGAGGCAGCAACTAGCCTTAGCAAAACATATACAGATACTTGCAAAGGAGTGGAAACATTCTAACCCCCCTTCGAATATTTACTTATGAGAAAATGACACTAAAAAGCTTTTTGATGTCCACACTTTCCTGCAACTCTAGGCTTCCCAAATATCTGCCTTTCTGAGTATCTGATAAGCTAAAAGCTAAGTGGCAGTTTTGTCAGCAGTTCAAGGACAGCATGTGTCTCTGGGTGACAGATGACCTATGAAAATATTCAGTCACATGCTTCAAAACAAACTAGCAGCATCTGTTCATTAAATGCTTCAATTAAAATCAGAATATCATTTTCAAAGGCTTGTTCTGAACCCGGCAGAACAAGGGATGCAAGCATACAGCTAAAAATGAAAATGACTAGACTTGCTAGACCAAAGGTCTAAGACACATTAAAATTATAACAGAGACAAAAATGAAAAGAAAAACATGAATTTCACAGAAAGGAAGTCATTCTTGTTCGCTGATCCATCTGAAATTAAGGAAGGATTGCTTTCCAAACTGGTATGTGGCTGGTGATAGGCTGAAAGGGTTTGGCTTAACTAAAGAATCTGTTCTGGTAAAAACATTTTTCCTTTCTTTGCTTGGCTTTGTTTTTGCTAAAAGACATTGCTCGAAGGAATAGGGATGGAGGCACATTAAGTTCTTGCAAGTTAATTTTATTATTCTTTAATAAAACTAAAGAATTGTTTATTTCCATCAGTTAATTTCTGAGCCTGAAATAACATGGGGAGTTTAGAGACACACTTCCTGCTTCTGTGCTTCTTGGATTTACTTATCCACCAGAGCTGATGAATTTATCTAGAGATAGCAGCTTTCCCCATGAGTTGCTTGTCACAGTGTTAAACTGAAAGCTGAGAAGATGAGAGAAGAAAAAACAAAGTAAAGTGACACTAGGGCATGAATATACATGCATGCTCAACAGTAATTTTTCATGCAGTAGCAATCTTCTAAGTACCTTGGAACCATTAGAGATCGTGGTGGCATAACTGATTCTTGTGGGTCATCTACAAATGGAGATGTATTGTGTTAAGTTTGCATGAAGAGACAGACGCGGAGTGCTTCAAGCTCTTTGTTTATTAGTGCCTACAGCTCAGAATGAACCCACTTTGGCTGGGCTGCGGCTGCTACTTATAGCCAGCAGCCGCAGTTGCCAGCCAATCAGAGTGCAGGGTTTTCCCGCACTTTTTAAACCAATCATTTCTTACATTTTACAAGAACAGTTCAAACTAAACCAATGACTTTAAACCTGCATACATAACACCCCTCCCCACTAGGTTCAGTCCATACTCAAACCCCAGCCTATCTAATGTATTCTTTTAAATAGGTGGGGCTCTTATGTGTACGTTGAGACCTATGTGGTTCAGATGTTTTAAGGTTCTCACCTTGTGAGGGAGGAAATGTGTCTGCTGACATTTCCTTACTAGGACTTGTAGTAATGGTAGAACCTGTTTGGTTACTATAACCTGGTCTCTCCTCCCAATCCATCTCCAACCCAATGTCAGCACCTAAATCAGGTAATGATGTGCAATCTTCCATTTGTGAAAATGGTTGTTGGTATTGTGACAGGTTTTGGGATGGTTCCTGTCATGTTAGCTCGTTACACATGGGGTTGATTCTTGCTTGTTCATTACACTCATGATCCTCCCTTCCCCTAGAAGAGGCAGTAGGTATGGGAACCAGAGAGGAGCAAAAGCGATGCTCCTGAGGCAATCTGGATCTTAACTGATCAATGTGCCTGCTCCAGAGGACACCATCCTCCGTTTGTACCCTGTAAGATCAAGGGCCTGTGATTTGGGTTATCTCAGCAGGAATCCATAATGGTTCACCCATAAGGTTCTTAGCATAAACAGAATCACCCACAGTGAATGTGCGAATTTTGCTAGTGGAATCTAGTGGTGCGTTGGGTGCGTAAGTGGGATGAATCAAGGGGAGACCTGAGTTTCCTACCCATCAACAATTCAGCTGGGGACAAATTAGTTGAGGGGTTGGGAGTGATATGCTGAACACTGAGAAGTTTTTCAACTCTCTCAGTGATATCCCCTGGACCCAATTGCTGAAGTTTTTCCTTGGTAAATCGTACCATACGTTCAGCCGGCCGTTAGCGAAGGATGCCCAGGGGCTGTCAGGGCATGTCTGATACCCTGTTGTGCTAGATATGATTCAAAAAGTTTGGATGTAAATTGAGGGCCATTGTCAGAAACAAGCACATCAGGTAACCCATGAGTTACAAAAAGCTTTTTAAGCTGTTTGATGACAGCTTCAGTTGTGGTGGATGCCATAGGGATAACCTCTAGCCATTTGGAATATGCATCAACTATAATAAGGAAAGTGTGCCCTCTGGTAGGGCCAGCAAAATCAATGTGAATCCTGGACCATGGGCCCCTAGGACATTCCCATTCCTGTGTGGGGCGAGAGGTGGGGCAGGCCTGACTACCTGACAGTTGGGACAAGATGCAACCCAGTTTTCAACCATTTTGTCAATACCTGGCCACCATACATAACTCCTGGCCAATCCCTTCATTCTGACAATACCTGGATGACCCTCATGTAACATTTCCAAAACCTCTTTTTGCAGTTTTGTAGGAATAACCACCCTGTTACCCCACAAAATACATCCTCTTAATACAGATAATTCAGTTTGCCTGGATTTAAAAGGTTGGGCAAGTTGAGGTAGATCTTGAAGAGGCCAACCTTTCTTAATCCAGCCTATAACAGGAGCCAATAAAGTGTCTTTGGCAGTCTCTCTGGCAATTTCAGCAGCGTGTACTGGAAGCTTGGCAACAGTTTCCTAGGAAAAAGGTGTAAGTCTCAGGAGCAAAGTTCTCAGTGTGAGAAGGAAGTGGGCAGCGACTCAAAGCATCTGCATCCATCACTGAAGACCTCTGGAAACTCAGACTTCAAGGCCTCCTCCCATTCAGTGTTGCTCACGTGCTTGATGCCAGTCACCTTGATGCCTAGTGGATTGAACCACTCAAGTCCCAGCAAGCTGGGGCAATCCTTGTCCACGATGGTCAGGGGCAAGCGTTTGGTGTGGCCTTTGAACTTCACGTTGAATTCTCTTGTTCCAACTACTGGAATCTTGTTCCCTTGGTAGTCTTTAAGAGTCAGTGCTTGCTTCTGGAAATGTTTCTTCTGAATGTTTGGGAGTAGTCTGTGAATAGTGTCCCATGACACCATAGATAAATATGAGCCTGAGTCCACTTCCATTTGGCAAGGCCTTCCTTCAATTAGTACCTTGACATGCACTTTTCTGTTATTGATAGAAGAAGAATGACCAATAGTTACTGTCTGATGAGTTTCATTCTTCCCCTTTGCTTCTGTGTTCTCACTGAGGTTGTTGGGCTTGAATTCTTTGTCAGGAAACTTCCTTCTGTTGGGTGGAGTTCTGGATGATTTGCAGACTCTTGCTAGGTGTCCTCTTTTTTCACAACGGAGGCAGATGGTATCTCGGAACTTGCATTCAGTGTGGGGGTGGCTTCCCCCACAACCTCTGCAGTAGAAATCTTGCCTCTTTCTTCCCAGGTCTTTCTTTTTCCACTCCATTCTGAGTCTATAAATTCCTTCCTCTACCTCACTACAGTCTGACTCAGAATCTATTTGCTCACAATGAGTTGTTGTGGACTTTTCCACATCAGGATGGCTTGTGGCCTTGTTAATTTTCTTCATGGCTGCTGCTGAGGACTTGGTAGCTTCTGCTGAAGAGGCCTCTTCTATTGCTTCCTTCAGCGTGATCTTAGGTCTTAGTAATAACTTGCTCTGAAGCACCTTGTCTTTAAGGCCCAGAACAAATCGATCGCGCATGGCCTCTTCTAAATTGTTAAATTCACATGCACCCCCAATGTCTCTTAAACTTGCCACGAAGTCGTTTACGTTTTCGCTTTCCCCTTGATCCCGACGGTAAAACTTGTGTCTCTTAATGAAGCACGATACTTGTGGGGCGTAATGGGCTCTTAACAGTTTTTCTAAGTCAGGCCATTCCATTACCTTCACGTCTGCAGCTCCCACCAATGCCTTCGCCATCTTGAAAACTGCCAGACCGCAGTGCATGAGAAAGACCGCCCTCTTCTGCTTCTCGGAAATGTCGGCAAGATCGTTTCCTTCCAGATACATTTGGAAACGATCTGCATACGTCTCCCAGTCTTCTGCCGTCGGATCGAACGGGCTGGGGGTGTTCAGTGCAGCCATCTCTCTCTTCTTCTGTTCCGCGTTGCCTTCTTCTTCAGGGAGATCCCACCTTCGTCGCCAGTGTTAAGTTTGCATGAAGAGACAGACGCGGAGTGCTTCAAGCTCTTTGTTTATTAGTGACTACAGCTCAGAACGAACCCACTTTGGCTGGGCCGCGGCTGCTACTTATAGCCAGCAGCCACAGTTGCCAGCCAATCAGAGTGCAGGGTTTTCCCGCACTTTGTAAACCAATCATTTCTTACATTTAACAAGAACAGTTCAAACTAAACCAATGACCTTAAACCTGCATACATAACATATTGAATCTTCTCATTTGATCAATCCATGTTAGGATGTTAGGACTGTCCAGGATGTTCCATCTTTGGTTGTGGGGGAGAGGTGTTACCCATCGCAGAGGGGGTGCGCAGCTTGGGTGTCCTTCAGTTTACACAGCAGGTGGGAGCCGTGGCCAGGGGGGCATTTGCTCAGGTTCGCCTGGTGCGCCAGCTGTGCTCCTATCTGGACCGAGATGCCTTACGTACTGTTACTCATGCACTCATTACCTCTTGTGTGGACTACTGCAATGCTCTCTACATGGGGCTGCCCTTGAAGAGCACTTGGAGGCTTCAGCTGGTGCAGAATGTGGCTGTGCAGGTTGTGATGGAAGTATCCCGATACTCCCATATTACACCCCTCCTGCGTGAACTGCATTGGTTACCGGTTGCCCTCTGGGTGAGATTCAAGGTGCTGGTAGTTGCCTATAAAGCTCTACATGGCTTAGGGCCGGGGAATTTATGGGACCATCTACTGCTGGCAGTGACTTCCCAGTGCCCCATGCGCTCCCACAGACAGGGCCTCCTTAGGGTGCCATCGGTCAGACAGTGTCGGCTGGCGGCCCCCAGGGGGAGAACCTTCTCTGTGGGAGCGCCCACCCTGTGGAACCAGCTGCCCTTGGAGTTGCGGTTGGCCCCTGACCTTCGATCCTTCCGTCATGACCTGAAGACATGGTTCTTCCAGCAGGCCAACCTGGATTGAGGGGGGGGGGGTTATTGCCTTTTACTGGTTTTATTGTTTATTGTGGGTTTTAAATTTTGTTGGGATTTAATACTTTTTAATAATTTTAATTTTTGTATTCTATGTTTTTTAAAGTTGTGAGCCGCCTTGAGTCCTTCGGGAGAGAGGGCGGCATATAAATCCCATCAAATAAATAAATAAATAAATAAATAAATAAATAAATAAATAAATAAATATAGAGATCATCCTAGTTGTTTTGTCAAATAACCAACCAAATCATTATTATCAACTCTGTCCTCGATAGTAATGTCCATTAACACTTGCTTTAATCATTTATTACTAGGTCAAATTACCCTCTGGGTGAGATTCATGCTTAGGACCGGGATATTTACGGGAGACCTTGCTGCCAGCGACTGTTTCCCATTGTCCTGTGTGCTCTCACAGACAGGGCCTCCTTGGGGTTCCGTCAGCCAGACAATGTCGGCTGGCGACCTCTAGGGGTAGGGCCTTCTCTGTGGGAGCACCCACCCTATGGAACCAGCTGCCCCTGGAGCTTTGGCTGGCCCCTGCCCTGCGCTCTTTCCGCCGTGGCCTCAAAACAAGGTTGTTCCAACTCACTGGCCTGGTCTGAGGGTGTGTGTGTGGGGGGGAGTTTTAATGCTTATTTTTAGGGTTTTAGATTTTAATTGGGTTTCTTGTTTGGATTTAATCTCTTTTTAATTGTATATTTGTATTGCGTTTATTGTACGCCGCCCTGAGTCCTTAGGGAGATGGGGTGACCTAGAAATCCAATAAATAAATAAATAATAAATAAATAAATAATCTAGCAATCATGGAATTTCCAACCTTCTTTCTTTTTTCCTGCTTGTGATCATCTGAGGCAGTTTTTCCCAACTTCAGAATCTCTAAATATGTGGCCTTCAACTCCTAGAATTCCCCACCAGCATGGCTGATGCTGAGAGTTCTTAGGATTGTCCACATTTCTGGAAGTTGTCATGGTTGGTAAACACCAACTTCCCCCCACACCTTCCCATGACAGAGAACATGGGATATGATTTCCGGATCCATCAGACATTTTTTTAAACAAAAACAATTACCTTCTGCTGATTAGTCTATTTAGTAAGAAATTTAGGAACCGGTGCTTTAAATCAGGGGAAAGGAAGGTTTTTTTAAAGTTTTGAGAGCCACATTTTCATTCACATGTACATATAGTCTCTCACATATAGATCTACCAATGCACATACTGTAGATATCCACTTTGTCCTATATAGACAATGTCCACCTTTCCTCCACATAGCCTTTCATACAATATACTGTACATATACACAGATATACTTTCCCTCTCCCCATGCATACTGAATCTTATAATATCAGTTTGAGAAATGAGGGAAATATGAGCTTTATTCCTTCTTTCCTTAAAAATATAAGCCCAAAGCCAGTGAATCTCAAGGCAGAGATGCTGGTTAATAACTGCTTAGCTTCAAGGCCATGAAGTACAAATCAAAGTGCTCATTGAACTGTAGGAAGGTAGTAAAAATAAGCAATGGATTTAACTTCATAAATATAAGAGAGAAACTGCACCTTCACTATGATAGAGGGACAATAACTTGTTCAATGAAAATTCATTCAATAAAGAGCCTTATCTAGGTGCCCTCCACCTCATGCCCGAGAGGCTTCAGCAGAGTCCAAACACAACAGCCATGTTAGGAAGATTCAGAGACTGGCATTTTCCAGCTATGCAACTTGTGGAACTGTTTTGCTAAGACTGAAAGAGCTCAGTATACTTGCTGCCAGTCGCAGAGGGGTGAGTGTAAAGGTTTCCCTCTCCTTCCATCAAAAGGAAGTTAGCATCCCTGCTGAAAATAAATGGGGAATGCACAAATATGGGACGGCTTCGCTCAGAGAAAAGGCTAAAACCAAAGAGATCCAGTAGAAGAGTTCATCTGTAGCACATCAGTCAATTGAGTAATGGGCTATCTGGAATCATTAGGGCTCAACAAGTAGGGTTGGCAACATGCTTCCCAAATGAGTTTTGTGACTAGAAGTGGCTCACAGGTCATGGATTGTGCATCCTTTCTTTACAGCTTTATTCAATAAAGCCATATGTGGAAGAACAAGGCATGGGTCCGGGATATTTATGAGAGCGTCTCCTGCCGATATCGAGTGCCAACCACCCTGTATGAGCACACAGACAGGGGCTTCTCGGGGTGCCGTCGGTCAGCCAATGCCAGTTGGCGGTGCCCTGGGGACGGGCCTACTCTGTGGCGGTTCCCACCCTGTGGAATCAACTACCCCTGGGGCTCCGTCTGCCCCTGACCTTCGCACCTTCCGTCACGACCTGAAAACTTGGTTATTCAAACAGGCCAGGCTTTGCTGACCTCCTGGGGGGGGGTGTTAAATTTATAATGTATACTGGGGTTTTAGCGAAATTGGGCTTGTGATTGTTTAATATTTTTAAAGTAATTTATTGTTCTTTGTTGGTTTTTAGTTGTGAGCCTCCCCGAGTCTTCGGAGATGGGGTGGCATACAAGTTCAAGTAATAAATAAATAAATAAATAAATTGATATTTGTGTTGTTGTGAGCTTTAAAGCAGAGGTGAACCATCTGCAGGGTTTTATGAAATCTCCGTTTTCTGATGCTGAAATATGACATCCCATTTTCCCACATTTTTATGAAGGGAAGAAAACTGTAGAATGCATTCTTAAATTCATCCATCAGAGTAAAGACGAAGGAAAAAAACCCCAAAAGGTACAAAAGCTAATCTTGAAGCCCACTTTAAAGGCATCATTCTGCTTTGTAAGATATGCTTTCTGATGGTGAATACCCCATGTTTTCTTTCTTTTTCAGTCTGAGAGAGGATGTTTGCTTATTTCCCCTAAGAAGATGGCTGTGATTTCTACTGTTTGGAAGCTTTCTCCTCCACTCCCTTGAACAGATCCCCTAAATGGGACTGCAAATGCCTTCCTTTTGTACCGGTATGGTTCCACAGAAATAAAAATCCTTCTCCTGAAGAGCTAATTGTTTATTCTATTCCCAGTCAGCTGGCTTCCTTCCCCCAAGTTTGGCTTTCAGAAGAGGGCTATTTGTGGACGGTGCTGAGCTCATGCCGAGTACACTCACTTTGTGGAGGGCAGAGTGGTATTGGCCAGGTTGTATTTATAAGTGCCGTAGGAAGGTTGATGTCATAGAAAGTTCACTGTTAACATATCAGACAGAGTTTCTGATGCAGCACTACTATTGTAGAAAGTTAGCACCCACCCTTCTCCTAGAAGAATGAGAAATATTAAAAAGGCAGAATATTATATTTCCCTAAAGGAGAAACATTCTCTTGGAAAGCAGCCCCCACCTTTCTTAATAACCCCAGCAGGACTGGGCCAGCCTATCTACAAGACAAAAGACCTTCAGTTCCAGGGTGATTGGATTAAGACATGGCCCTTCAGGACATGATAGGACCATTTAGTAGAAGACACAGAGCTCACTGCATTGCACAATCTCCTAAGGACATTGCATCACTCAGCAAACTTCAACCAAACCTGGGAGCTCAGACAAACATGACCCCATAGGAATCTGACAATAGCCAATGGAATACATGTTCTTCAACAGGAACAGGAAGCTCAAGTGCAAAGGTATAAAAACCCGCTCTCAATTCCATTTGTTCAGCTGCACCAGAACCACAAACATGTACTTCTGTTCATCAATAAATGGATCCTCTTTCCAATCAGCCCCACCCTCCATTTTGTCTCCAGTGCCTTTCTCACGGCTTGGAACTGAACCAGATGGATATTTCTTCCAACACTATATAGTAGTGACAACCATATGCCTTCCCTTGATCAATATCAGCAGCATTGCCATAAATATAGATCAGTGACCGTAGTGTTGCTATATTCTTTATTGGTTAAAATGTTTTGAGAATACAGCTATCATTTTTTTTCACACTAACTATATGTTGATATTGGTGGTCATACTTCAATTGTTTCAGCAAACTTGGCCCACTGAAGTAGCTGCCTATGAAGCAAAAGTCAATGTTGTTCCTGTTTTCTTTTTTCTTTTTTTAATTACATTTATATGCCACCCTTCTCCGAAGACTCAGGGCGGCTTACAATTTCTGGGATACAACCCAGTGTGCTCAGCAATAGCCTTCATTCCATTGTATATGCCTGCTTATTACTAAGCGGCACTTTTACAAGGTCAGCTAATTGCCCCCAACAATCTTGGGTCCTCAATTTACCTACCCTGAGAGGATGGAAGGCTGTTCCTGTTTTCTTAGGGGTAATGTCTCAGACTTGAGTGGTGCGGTGGCCTAGAGGTGAACTCTCACCTCACAATCAAGAGGCTGTTAAGTTCGATCCTAGGAAGAGGCAGATATTTCTCTGGGCATAATGAGAATGTATCTGCTGAACAAAATTCTGCATTGGCAACAGGAAGGGCATCCGGCCAGTAAACACTCAGTTCCATTCAGTTGCCCAGACTCCACCCCACCAGGGATTATGGGGTCATTAAAAGAAGATGATGATGTACCTTCTCTACTTTCTTTAGACCCCTTATGAGGTGCTGCTTAGCTGAGGCCTAATTCAGTCTGGGAAAGGTCAATGTTATGTAAGCAGTCCAAACTTAAGGTTTGGATAGATGAAGGGAAAATTAGAATTTCTTGTGATCATGTCTACATACCTAAGGCCTTTCTTATAACTATGATATTTGGGAATGCTCAGACTTAAAAACCTTCCTTCCCAGACTACTCATTGTAGGGAACATATTTGTATATATTAACTTTCTGTGGGTTGGCCATGCTTTAGCCCTGTTATGCTACTGGTCTCCCTGTGCTAGATCTTAGATTTCACTTGGAACCTGATTCTAGTGCCTGCCATATGGTGGGACTCCCTGTGCTTGATGCTGCAATTAATTTTGGACTTTTATTTCTTCTGTCCCAGTGGAGTTTCATGACAGTCTAGCCAGGACTGTCATGATGCCATTGGGAGGCTCTGCCTGTTCTTTCCATTCACTTGGCAAATCTCAAAGAACATAAGACTCCAAACAAGGCTGTCATTTACAGAAGCCATCTGCCCGAATGCTTTGGACATTATGCCTTTGTTTCTTAGCAGTGGGCTATTTCTACCCATTAATGCCCCAGTTACAAACCAAAAGACAAATGCAAATAATGTAGTTAATAATAGGTGACCACCATCTAATTGTGCCTGCTGAAAATCTACCCCAGATGATGAGGTACTTATTGCCTTTTAAAACTCTGCATTCTCCCTGATCTGCACCAACCTGCATTGTTTTATCCATGCTTTGTCTGTTTTACATTTATGATGACTGTCCATTCTGTATTCAGTTTGACCATCTGACTTCACTCTTGGTATATGTACCATATCCGCAAAGTAAAGCATATGATTACATGATGCAGCATAGGCCTAAATTAGAAAAATTACTGGTCACAGCCAACAGTGGCATTTTCTGACTCTTGGAGAACAGCCAGATAAGTTCTTTATTTACCAGTGCTGCTGACTGACAGACATTCTGCAGTGCTTAGGGTGAAATATGAAAGACAATATTATTGCAGAAGGATGTCTAAAAGGTTTTCATCACATTGCAAAAAAAGGGGGAAAAACCTGAGGAAGGGGGAAACTCTAATGGATATTTTTCTTTCTGGGTCGAATTCCAAAAGATTGGATGTCATAATTATACAATGGTTTATAAATATGTCTCTTCCAATGTATTTCCCATTTAGCATTACTTAACATTGTTCTTGCACATGAGGATATCCAAAAAAGCAATACAAATCACTAACACCAGCTCTAAATCAGTTGTGTTTATTATATTAGAACATTTTATAAGGATTATATTCCCTAAATATTTTTAGAAGAGCTATTTGTTTCAGAAAATGATTAGTTTTAACTTTGAAGTGATTTCAATTTTCTGAGTACACAGATACTTGGAACTGGGTCATACGTCCTGGAGTGAAGCAAGAAAAAAGATAATTATTTCATGAGTTGAAATAACTATTATATAAAGATGTTTAAAAACATGGACTCTATTCTTTGATAGTGGTTTGTATCTGAGATAAAAAAGCAACTATTAATTATGATGGCAATTTCTTTTTCACTAATTGATTTTTTTTTGTACTGGTAGCTTTCTGGTTTTATTTATTTTTTGTTCATGGCTCACAGTCTCAATATTGAGATGGGCAGCCATATAAATGGTTTAAATTTTAAAAAAATACTGTAAAATCGTAAATATAGGCTAACTACTTTCGGTTCAAAAGTTTAAGTGGCCACTAGAATCTCATGTGTATTTCATTGCTGCCATCGAATAGCTATCCAGATTTGTACAGCTCAGATAAGGGAGTTCTGCTTCATTGATTAGTTGATTGATTGATAAGGTGCCATCAAGTTATTTTCAATGATAGCACACAATCTCTTCATTTGTAGAGATTGCACAGATACATTTTCCCCCATGATGATCTGTCCCTAACCTGGTTTTTCAGATCTTCCAATAGTAAAATCTATCACTACTGTAACTGAGCCTATCCACCTTGCTGCTTGTCATCCTCTACATCCTTCTCCTTGCTCCTTTTCCAACATTATAACCTTTCCCAGAAGGTTAGATCTTCCCATAATGTGTCCAAGCAGGGTAATTTAAGCCTGGTCACTTGTGAGCCTAGTGAGAACTTGATGCTGCTCAATAATGATTGGGTTGATTCATGGGCTTGTTTTCTTGACAGCTCACAGTATTCTCAGAATTCTTCTCCAACACCGAAGTTCAAAAACATTAATACTCTTCCTATTCTCTTCTTCAAGTCCAACTTTTGCTTCCAGAGAGTGTCACAATTCTGATCTTTATAAGTATGGTTCTTTGGAGGCACAGAGAATATTTTTTTCCAAGACCTTCATGCTTCTCTACCAAGTACTCATCTCTCACATATTTCTTAAGCGCTTGTTTCTTTTCGTTTTAATAAAGGACAGAAATTGTCTACTTCATTAAAAAATTGTCTATCTTTATTATCAATTCTAAGGTTGGTTGTCCCAACTGTTGTCATTAGTTTGGTCTTATTTATATTTAATTTTAGTCCTATTTTTCACTGTGCCCCTTGACTTTTATTACTAGGGCTTCCAGATGTATGCATTTTCAGCCATCAGAGTTGTGTCATCAGCATATGCTGATGATACAACCAATAATCTTCTTCCAATTTTAAAGTCATGCTCCTCTTCTTCCAACCTTAAAATATATTCAGTATATTGGTTGAATTAATAAGGGCATAATATACAATACTCCTTTGCCAATCTGGAGCCAGTCTGTTTTTCCATGTTCTGTCTGTACTGTAGGTTCTGCTTCATAGCTAAAATGATATTTGACATGTGGATCATTTGTCTATGATCATCATTCTGTGCACTAAACACCCTACTTTATGATTTCTACTTGTCCTTCACTATGAATAGTGGGAAATCTAGTCCAAGAGATATAGAAGACATCCAGCCTGGACAGGTTGCCTCTACTAGGCCTTTTCTTGGATCTGGTTTCTACATCAGGGTATCTGCATAGACAAAAAGTATAATGTTGCACTCATATTTTTTTGTTCTTTGTAGCATTTTTCCTAAAAGTGCAGGAAAAAGGATCTGCTATTTTTGGGGATCAACCAAGTGTTTGTTCCTTTGTTTTTCCAGATAGGTGCCTGACCACTAGACCAAACTTTATTACAAATGTAACAAATACCTATATGCTTTTAAATACTTGGCAATGTAAATAAAAAGTCAGGTGATGCATCATAATTCAGGGAAATGTCTTATTATTGTAGTCATCATATTAGAATACAGAATCAGATGGAATGGTAATCCTGCTTATGCAATAGGTTATTGTGTGGAGTTAAGCATAGAAAAAAGAGTGATATCTCTGCCCCACCCACCCCCAACATCCAAGTCACACTGTGATAGTAGTCATCAGATACCATAGGACTGTTTATGAAAGCTCCAACTCCTAACAACTGCACCATACTGGTAGAGAGGGAACCCTTTGTTGTGACTTAGAGAGTGAAAGTAAGACAGAAGTTAGGCTCACCACTTCTCACATATTGAATTGAAAATAGATGACAGAACAGGACTAGAATTTACATGAATTATTAGACTTAATGATTCTTTTCCTTTTTGTACCAATGAATCCTTGACACCCTCAATATTCTATCTCCCAATGCCATAGTTAGTAACAAGAGCTTGCCAATTGTGATCCAGATATAGTTGAAGCCATCTGAAGGTTCATTCACAACTTTCCTTATGAAGAAAATGACATAATATTTTCTTCATATTTTTTTATATCTCAACATTTCTATTTTTAAAGGCATAGTACCAACAATAAAAACTTTAAAAAAAGAAAGGCTATACATAGCTGCTGTCAGACAGGAATGGAAACCTTGGTGAAGAGCATTATTTATGTCCTGACATTAGAGTCCTTACCTTTGTTATCTATCCCAAACACGTTATAATTAAATTGCTATATTTTTGTCTCAATTTTAAGGGTGAACCAATATTATACAGACGAATTAAACCACAAACAGATAAATAAATCCCTATGGAAAATTTAATTTTTAGTGAAACTATAAACATAAAAACTTTAATGAACAGTTGAAGGCTAGAACAAATGTAATAAAAATATTTTACTCATTTGAAGCAGTAAAGTCTGAAATGATTCACAGAAATACTAAATATTTTTCTTGCTTAAAAGGAGAATAAGATTTTTTGCTATGGGACTTTGCTGGTTGGATTCCAGAGGTCAGTTCCACTAATTGCAGTAGGATTTAGTCACAGATAAATACAGTTATGAGGTTTACATCTTTTTCCTTCTTTAATGTGAAATACCCAATTCATTCCATAAAAGACGTTTAAAATGTTGTGTGTAATTCATAGATTTGAACATTATATTATTATTTTCTACATTGTGCATTGGGGGAAAAACAATTTACCTATTGTCCTGAGCCGTTCAACTTAGAAATAAAACTTAACTGGGATTCTTTAGGTTCTATTTTCATCCCCCATGTGCTTTTTTTTTGATCTACCTGTATTTAATGGCACACATTTAATAGAGGATGGAAGCTGATTTATCACCAATATGCAGCTTCTCCTTTTCATCTAATACAGTTTAAGATGTTGATGTTCCGAATCAGGGCTTGGGAAGAGTCACAGACAAATGAAAGCTAATGAATTAAGACAGGATTGAGATACTGTTTGGAGGGTGATTGTTTGTGTTGTAGATATTCTAGAGATGTGTTCAGAAAGTAAGATTCTTAGTGGAAAGATAGTCAGGGCACATATTTGCAGCCATCATTTTCTAAAAGGACGAGTGACTGGCCTCAGTAGCCTGGAATGCCTTTTTTTAACATTAGGTTGACATACTAGGACAAGATAAAGCCGCTTAGAATTGTCTCAGCAAAGAGCATCACATTGTGGAGGAGACAGGATACTCTTCACACTTTGCATAGAGAAAGCACTTTTCATTACTCTCGTCTCTTCCACTCTGTCAGTCAGAAGTGGCTCTGTGAAGGTGATGGAAGCTTTTAAGAGGGGACCGTGGAAGAGTGTGTTGCTCACAGCTTCCCTCAAGGTCTCCCAGCAGGAGAGCCCGGAGATTTTCCCAGATCTTGCAATAGGCAGAAAGAGGTTGAGGAGGGGCTGCATAAAACAGCAAAGCAATGTGTCTGCTTCTCCGAAATTCTTCATGAAACAGCTTCAGAGGAGTGTTTCGTTGAAAATTTACTTGAACCTCAAAGATTTGCCCATCTGTATAATATTTTAGCTGCAATTCTAGTTTAAGAAAAATAGCCTTGCAAAACTCATTTATGCACTGGCAACCTCTCTCTGAATAACTGCAAGGTGTCTTGTACAATTTTAAAAGAAAATATTCATATAAATATAATTTAACTCAGCACAGGGCAGCTAGCCTGCTAACCGAAGATATTTCCACATAGCACTGTTTCCATTCTCCTATTTCTTCAGAAAGGATCAAAGCTGGCTGCACAATGTGTTTGCAACATTACAATAGATGGAGAACGCTTTGATCCAACCCATGCTACATACAACTGATAGGAGAGTAATAAAATCAGAAAGTCCATGTCTTTTGAACTAAATAGCTAATGGAATAACACATACACTCTCAAGCCTGTCTCCATAGAAAGGAGCTGGAATGACCACCATCACTTCATATGTTTTCAGTATATGCAAATCTTGTAAAGATTTAGTACATTTAATACATATCTGTTTGCCTTACAAAACATTTGAGCTGTTGGTATAAGGCGGGGGTGTCAAACTTGCATCGTCATGTGATTGTCATGTGACGTATTATTCCTTTTCCCCCTTCACTAAACCGGGGGGGTGGGTGTGGCCAGTGCATCATTCATCTGGCCCACAAGACATGAGTTTGACACCCCTGGTATAAGAGGTAATCTGGTTGGCTCATAAAATGTTATTATTTTTGAATATAATTCCTATTGAAAATCATGACAAAGAGATGATACTGAAGTTTTGCATTCAGTTTTGCTACTGTCTCTAGCAGCTACAATCATGGTTGTAAGATGTGTGGATAAACTATGTGTATGTATTTTTATGAAGCAGTAATGATTTTTGTTCTGAGGGTGGAGATAGGAAGGGGTAGGAATTTAGTGCACATTGCTTAGATAAGCAAGGACGATCAAACCTGTTGCTTCTCGCTGTGTGTGATTACAGGGATTGTGAAATTGTTCAAAAGGATTAAAATCAAGTCTACTGATGAAGCTGTGTATGAAATCTTTTAAGGAGCTTTGTATTCAGTTGCTGATAGGTAAAATGGTATGGGATTCATGCAAATGGATAAACAGTTCACCCCTCAGATCCATAGAGTTCCAGCATAGCAGAACACAAAACTGAAATTTTGCTATTTGTTCTATGCCACAGCAGATTCAGAAGAAAATCTGCTTGGCAATCAAAAAGGACAACATCTTAAGAATATAGCTCATATGGCACTAATGTCAAATTGATACAAATAGTGCCTGTGAAGTTGTTATATATATGTTATATAATCTTATTGTGATCCTACTTTGTAATCTACACTTATTGCTAGCATGATTTTGAGGTTGGTTTTCACTTTTAAAGTTCTAAGCCATCAACGATGAAGCTCTTTTCATATTTACTAACCTAGATTAACTTGAATAAGCCTTCCACTCCCTTCCTTTTATTCTATGTGGTAGAGAATTCATTTGGCTCAGTGGCCATTTTGTAACCTTCTTAGATATAGTGGGGCTACTGATCTCATGATCTCATCAGACAGAATGGGATTACCTTTGGGAACTGGAGTTTTGGGGAATGTTTTAAGGGATGAACTTGGTTCAATTTGCAGCACACACATACACACACATACACAGAGAAAGCAAGACAATAGGGAAAAAATCTTAAGTTTCTTATGTCTCTATGTCCCTGTAACATTTTAACATATTTTGATCCCTTTCACATTAGAAGACTGCAAACGACGTCCCTGTGAGGAGAAATGCAGTCAGCAGGACATTGATTGCCATCCCTGTTCCAGAAGACGTATAATATTAAATGTGGAATGTTCCTCTTTAAGAGATTATCCAGCATATAATGAAAAATGACATATTATTTTAATCTTTCTCAAATTCAAATACTTTGGCTCATGTGCTGACTACTTTTGAAGAGGTTCCAGCTTTCCAGTAGAAGTGGGGGATGTTGCATTATTTTTCTTTCTGAAAAAAACCAGCCCAATGTCAATGCCAAGGTAGGCATCATATGATCGGACACTTATGAAATTGTTTAAAGATGGCCCACATCTAATTACTTGGCATGATTCAGATTTGACCACGTTATAATTGTACAATGAATGGAAAGAATAGTTATGTAATGTACCAAAACCAAAACATTAAAAAACTAGAGAAACCTCAGTGTAATAATGAAGTCTCCTAGTTACTTTTTTATTTCATCTTTTTTCCCTCATAAAATGCTAATCAATATGACAGTCAAAATACTTTATTCACTGAATGACCTTGTCATTATCTGAAACCCATAATTCTTAAAATTATATCTACTTTAATACAATACTTTAAAAAAGAAATGTTTCAGGAACACATGCCTTTTTAAAATTGTATTATTATTTTTTAAAATTGTTGATAATTTTTTAATATTATTGTTTTGTCAGTTTTTTATTCTGCATTGCCCAGAGTCACATTTTGTGAGATGGGAGGGTATATAAATGTGAATAAACAAACAAACAAACAGGTTAAGAGGATTTTGGAATAAGGGTATCTTTTGTGGAATAATCTTTGGGGCATCAGCATCAAAAGTACAATGGCTTGGCAAATCACACAATCTATAAATGTTCATGAGATATCTTGAAAAGCTAATGTCAGATAGATAGGAATGGAAGGTCATTGGTAAGTGGAATGCAATTGAAGGAAAAGAAGATAGATTTGTGAGGTCTTCTAGTTAAGAAGATGCTGATCCAAAATACCTTAAGCTGGGTCAAAATGGAAGGCAAGGCAAGGCGAGGAAAAGGTAAAGGTGAGCATTGATTATTTATTTTTCAATTTACCGTTTACAACAGGAATAGGAAATATTTGGGACTTCAAAGGTTGGGTGGCATTCCCAAACAGCTCTCATTATTAACTATGCTAACTGGAGTTAGGTTAGTTGAAAAATAAGAATCTAACCTTTGGAAAGCCATAAGTGTTCCAACCTGTGTAGAAGTGTGGAGGGAGTCTTAATAAAGGAATGCAAGGTTTGTTAGGAGAACTGGTAAGAGAAAATAAATAATAATTAGGCCTGGGGAGAAAAGAGGGAGTACAAAAAAGAAGCTCAAAAGGATTCCATCTTAATTCTACTTTCTGTAAGAAGGAGGGAAGCTACAGGAGGCTTTCAAGATTCTGTTATTACATCTTATATCAATAAAGTCACATTATTCTGTTGGGACTGTTAATATTAGATATCCCTGCAGTGTTCAATAACATCAACCATGGACCAACCTTCTGGACCACTATGAGGGCAGGGAGTGGGGGCACTGTTTATTATGTTTCTACTCCCATCCATGTAGGTGGCTCTAGTTGTTAGTAATGGGGCATAAGCCACTGAACATATAACTACTCTAGCATGGAGTGTCATAGGGCTTGCTTAGTATCTACATGAAATGTTGGAAAAGTGTCAAATACATCTTAAAGATACATAGTTATACATCATTAACCTGGGGTGGGCAGAAGATGCAGTGATTGTTGGAGGCAGCAAAGAATTGGATGGGGGAAAATACCTTGAAAGTGAATCATAGGAATTTTAAGTTACCATTTGTCAGATAATGTCAGTTTTAGTGTTGGCCTGTATGCTAGTTGTCACTGAAGGAGCACAGTTATCACATGTGGTTTCTTTGGAATTCAGGGCTTCTTCTTGAGCAGCAGTTGGAATCTATGGCCAGCTGCAATTTTTTCCAAATTGAAAAAGATCAGCCATCCCATTCCTTAGCTATGGACATAGAAAACCTACCACTGTGGGTGCCAGCTTTATCCTGTGGCTAATAGGGCTTGTATGTCATCCATAAGATGATCAATCCTGAAAAGGAAGGATTTGAAGTCTGTAGACACAACCCTCATGCCATTTCTCTACGTGCAGCTTCCTTTTTGGGATATGATCCAAGTACTTCTCAGTGGCTTCAGAACAGATTGTGAAGGTACTTCTTTACTACAGCAAAACGTCTCCTGTGGCACGTGCTTGGGAAGCCCCCACATAATTGCCTACACAGTGACCTTCTTGGATTTCATTGACCTCATGGAAAATGCCCTTGTCAAAGATAAATTGCAAAGCCATTTGTGCCAGGAAAAAATGACAAGTTTTTTTAAAGTATTGCAATCTCTTTCAATGTTTCAAAAGTAAATGTGGCCATCAGTCCATACATTTGCTATATCCAAAGCAACACAGTTGTGGTCCATGTAATACGTAAGTGAGAGACATCCCAAACAATCTTTTAAATTCAGAGCTGTGAAGAATGCATTCACACAATTTAGAGAAATAAAGAGCAGCTAATTTGCCAGATTTCTAGCAACAAGTGCAGGCATTGGCAATGATTTCTGAAGAAATTTGAAGAAACATTTCATTTGGATGAGTATGTATTTTCAATTCCTGGCCAATCCACAATCTGTAAAAGGATAAAAACAGAGCCAGAATAAATGCAGTCCTTCACAACATTTCCACAACTCTCATCTGTCCAACAAGTTAGCAGTATCCTTGGCCCTTTAAAAAAATACAGGCAATACATATAAATTATGTGAATAAACCTTTGATGACCTTATTCTGATATGAAGTTAATTTTTCTCTTTTAGTTTAGACATAGTCCATGAACTTATTTGATCTGACTCAATATTTTATGATGAGAAATACATTGTGCCACAGAATCATTTTACTAAAATAAGTTTATGTCAAGAATAAAACAATATGGATGAGACCATCTGCAAGGTAATTCTCTCAACTCTGTGCATCATGAAAGTCTCAATATTGAAACATGTGATAATACAGAAACCTTTCAATACTCCTTTATTTCTAGCAATAGCCATCCTATTGTTAGACAGCATGAAGAACCTAGCTAATCTGAAGTATTGTGGTAACACAAAAAGATTTATGTATTATTGTTGTTATTTATTCTCCTCAGAGGAACCAAGTGCCTATATAGAAACAGATTTCTATATCTGTTCTTAAATTATTTGGATAGAATATATATATATATATATATATATATATATATATATATATATATATGTTTTGAGATTTTCACGGGTAAAGGTATGTAGGTCTTGGTGTATTGGTCTTGTGTGATTGAGAATACCTTGGCAACGTTTTGAAATCTCATCCGTCATCTTCAGGCTGGTGTCTTCAGCTTCGTTCTCCTGGGAGAAGTGTGTGATTGTGGCTGTTTTCCCTTTTAAACTCTAGAGTTGGCTGTGTTGTTACTTCTTGATTGGTTTGTGGAGTTGATGTATGCAGATTGGATGGCTTTTTCCTGAGACCCTGTGTGGCTGAGGTGCTGGCTGTGTGTCTCTCAGCCTTTTGTGTTGTAACGACCTGGGTAATGGGCTGTGTGATGACCTTCTGAGTTCTATTGTTGTGACGTCCTGGGTGTGGTGCTGTAATCTCCTGGGTCGATATATATATATCCTCTTCCTTTGCAGACAGTCAGGAACATTCATGGAGGTATCAGCTCCCACTCCCAGAAGTCAACTATGAGCATGCAATCAATGCTCCCTCCCTTTTATACACTTTAATTACACACTTACTGCCCTCCTCTTCATTTTTTTTGCCCTTCTTCTTGCCAACACATCTGAACATACCAAAAACAATGAGAGTGAACTAATGGGAATGATTATCTACTGAGAGAACCTTTGTCATGCTCTGACTAATGTTAAAGGAGAAAGGGCAGACTAACTTCTACATTTCCACAAAACACTCTTAAGATCTCTACATTTCTGTATTGAACCAACAAAAAGTGTCCTGCATCAAAAAGAACTTATGACTGTTATGAAAGCCACAATAATCTACTCGCATGGATTACCTCTCCTGTTTCTTTTGTCCTAAACTGCTTTGATAGCTTGGGTATAAAGTTTCAAATTTTTGAATGATAATATGTATTATGTCACAATTCTCTTGAAACAACCCTTTTCTGAAGATGAAGTTGAACAACCAGCTGCGGAGTTAGAATTCAAGAGCAAGGAACTCACACAATTGAGTTTTGATCATTGAAGGCAGTAAACCTCTTGCCTCGAATGGCTTGAAGTTCCACTATGCTCTAGAGCAATGATTGCCAACTGGTGTGCCAGGGACACTGGTTGGCTGTGAGAAAATTTTGGTGGTCCGCAGAGAAATGTCCCTCCCAGAGCACTCCCCGCAAAGCAATTAATCCAGGCTGCTCAGGAACACAAGGCTGCGCCGCCCACATGGTCCGCGGGAACCCTCCCTGCCCACTCACTCCTTACCTGGCAAACTTGCCTGCTAAATTGCTATTTTTCCTTTTTCCAACCATCAGCTGTTCTGCTGTGCCGGAAGATTTAGATTAGCTAGAAAGCAGGAAATCATTGGATTTTTTGCTTTCTAGCTAATCTTTAGATGAGCTGAACCTTCCTTAGGACTGAAGCAGTGCAGACTCAGTTAGCCGATGGCAGAAACACAGATCTCTAAGTGAATCTGTGATTCTGTGAACAACTCAATCTGCCTGCCTGCTTTGCCTGAATTTGGGTAAAAGTTGCTCTTTTTTTAATAAAAAAATTCAATATTTATATAAATATTTATAATATTTACATACAAGCCATGCCCAGCCAGTCACATGACCACCAAGCCACACCCACAAATTAGGCCATGCCCACAGAACCGGTTAGTGGTCCCCGAGATTTAAAATTATGAGTTTGGTGGTCCCTGAGGTCCAAAAGGTTGGTATCAAACTCATGACAACACGTCGTCATGTGACATATTGCAACTTTTTTCCCCTTCACTAAACTGTGGGTGGGCATGGCCAGTGCATGATGCATCCAGCCTGCGGGCTGCGAGTTTGACATCCCTGCTCTATAGATTGCAGGTGGATTTAAGTGTAGTGTTACAACTTAGAACCATTTATTTAACTACTGTTTGAAATTACAATGTCAGCAAAAAAAGTAACTTAAACTAATCCTTATATTTACAACTATCACAGCATCTACAATCATATCATCAAAAGTTAGCTGCTTGGAAACCAGAAATTCTGGTCACAATTGTGGCTGTAAGTTGAGGACTACCTAAGAAGTGGATCTAACTATGAGAATAAACATAGGAATAGAGTCATGAATATGAAAAGGAAATTAATGGGAGGAAGTTGAAGTTTAAGAATGATACTAAGAGCTTGCAATCTCCCAATTTTTATCAGTTGAAATTGAAACAATATTTAGCTATTAACTTTCAAATAATTAATTTGATTTCTTCTATCAAATGTTAACTTCATCCCGGTTTCTGTGACTTCATATTCTACTTTCAACAGTCTATGAATTGCTGGGTAGCTTTACTCTAGTCCCTCATCTTTGCAGCTTTTGTGTTTAGCTTGGAGACTACATTGACTCTAGAATTTAGCAGTATGATGCAGAATCTATTATAGAGTCCACAGGATATGTTGTTTTTTCCAATGTCATGTTCCTGGCATCCTCCTCCTTCTACTACTACTTCATCAGATTAGAATACCTGATGAAAAGCTGACCATAGTTGTTTAAGGAATTATAGGCAACAATAATGACTTGAATTGTTGTTATTATTTTTAGCTAGCAGTCAATATGCAGCTCTCCAACCTGAGACTAGTTTTCACTCATGCAACAATTGCTTATCTTTATGGCCACATGTCTGAATATTGTGTGGAGATTTTAGTGAAGGTTCAAGCACTCAAGTAAGGGTTATCTTTTCTTTTTCTTCCTGATATATTTTCAACAATCCAGTCCGTATGCGAATACTCTAATAATGTATCTGGAACTTAACTGATGACCTTGGTAAGAAAAGAAGAGAATGTCAACGCAAGGGCCATGCCCCGGTTCTTTTTGCAATAACTCTCTTGGCCATTGGATGCACTCTCAAAGCAAACAGAAAGGCCACTTTTGTAACTGAATCAAATTTGGTCTGACAGCCAACTTTCCAGGCTTACTACTATTTGAAAAAGGCTGGAAACGTGGCAGAACACCAGAACAGAGTATTCCAAGGGTTAGAAACTATCTCTCTAAGGGCCATATTGTGACTCTGTTTCTCGGCAGCAGGGACAAACAGAAATTGAGGAAATGTTGTTATATACTTTTGCAGCTGAAGATCAACATCTGGAATAATACTGTCTGGAAAATAATACAGATCCCAGTTACTAGGGCATAATGTGATCGTGATGCATCATTTCCTCTTTCTACATCAGTTACCCTTCATTTACAATATTCAGATGTAACCTTGCTATAGCCTGAATTCTTGGCATTGTGAAATACGGGATATTCTTCCAGGTATTGTTTCTTGATCTTGATCTTATGTGGAATCCTAGTGGAGTATCTATCCTATCCTATCCTATCCTATTCTAACCCTATCCTATCCTATCCATCATATAGATAGGATAGGATAGGATTAGAATACATGCTCTGTGTTGATTAATATCTAGTCCATCTAGTACAATAAAGGTAGTCCTTGACTTTCAATAATTTGTTTCAAGTTACAGTGAAAAAGTGACTTGTGACCCACACTTAAGACTGTCGTAGCATCTCCATAGTCAAGTGATCAAAATTTGGACATATGGGAACCAGCATATATTTAGGATGGTTGCAGTATCCTGGGGTCATGCAATCACAATTTGTGACTTTCCCGGCCAGTTTCTGACAAGTAAAGCCAATGAGGGGAGCTGGATTCACTTAATGATCATGTGATTCACCCAGTGGTGGGATTCAAATAATTTAACAACTGGTTTTCTGCCCTAATGATTTCTTCCAACAACCAGTTCACCAAACTGCTCAAAAAGTTAACAACCAGTTCTCCCGAAGTGGTGCGAACTGGCTGAATCCCACCACTAGATTCACCTAACGGCAGTGATTCATTTCACAACCGTGGCAAAAATGGCCATAAATTAGGTGGCCATAAATTTTTATTTGTATAAAAATACTCTGTAAATATACAATTAAAAATCCTAGTATAAAGTAATAAACAACAGCTTAAATCTATGATAAAATCCAGTCTGTCAATTATACATGGTCTAACTACACTAAAATTACAATCCATAAACTGTGTGGCCCATAGTCAGTTTAATACTAAGGAATAAGCAGTGCAATGGGTTTGCCACATTTGTTGTATAAAATAGCTATGGTGGATTATTGTTCAGTTTTAATTTTAATTTTAATTTTTTGAAAATCAGCTGTAGCTGAGGAATGGATTTTGGAGTGAATAAAATGCCTTGCAGATAATTTATAGTTATTAATAATAATAGTTATTTGCAGAATGCAAATCACTTATGACCATACTGTAAAATTTACATTGTAAACAACCAACCAGTTTCCTCATAGAGAAATTCATTATTGAATCCTAAAACCTGCTAAATGCTGCCTAGAGCTTTTATTTGTTCTATATTGCAGTACAGTTCATTGCTTTCCTCTTGTTTCCCAGATTGATTATCTTTCCTGATAAAGACTTCTATTAATGTTGGCTGACCTGAGTGCTTCATTTGAACTGAAAAGTCATGTTATAAATGTCTTAGCAGTAGATTAAACAGTAATAGAAAAATGCTACGTATGCTCACGTTGGTCATTGGTTAATGTATATTGATTGTTGGAAATCAAGATTCTGTTTTCTATCCATTCTGTTGTTCTTGCTACCAAAGCACACAAAAGTCTTAATTTAATATTACACTGATCAAGATGTATGTGTTCCTTTAAAACCATTCTCTCCAAAAAATAAAGATGGCTATTTTTAGCAGCACCATTTCTCTGCCTCCCTTTCAGAACCATTTCCTTTTTGTTACATTTAGCATAGCTGAAGTTGTAGGGGAAAATGTTTGATTTGGATTAATAACACAAATAGATCTTCATTTGAAAATGTTCAGGGAGCGTGAAGGAAGAAACTGATGAAGGTAGATTAAAGATGAACAATGTAAGCCAATATGATTCAGTTTCATGCACAGAATTATACAAAAACCATACCATTAAAAGTACACACACATAAAGAAGTGCCTTCCTGGATTTATTTATTTTCTATGCACAAAATGAGCATGTTAAGTCATTTTTAATTTGACCACTAGGTGGCTCTATATTCATGTTATTTATTGAACTTATCGCTCCCCCCCCCCCCAAGTGATGTAATCACAAATCTGTAAACATCCATCACATGCAGGTATCAATCTCTGTAACAAATTGCTAAATTTGTGTGTAATCTAAATCCTGTTGCTTTAAAACCTGCCCAAGGTTACCCGGATGTCTTTTATGACTAAGGCAGTAGACCAAATTATCTAAATAAATCATAAAAACTTTAAAAAAGTATTCATGTGACCCTGAAATAAATAAAAGTTAGGTGTAAATCAACAACTAATCTCAATATTTTGACACTAGCAAATAAACCTCATGCAAAGGGATCAAAGACACACTACACATCATCAAAATAACAATGGTGGAGGCTGCCAGAAGTGCAAGAACCAAAACTTTGTGCCTCACTTAACATCTAAAGGAGTAAAAGAAGAGGAGGAGAAGGAGAAGGAGGAGGAAGAAGTGGGATTACAATTCAGACAAAACTATGCACCACATACAGTAGCTTTCTTTACTTGATCTTAGTAGAGCTCATTAAGAGCTCCCTGCAGGAAGTTGGAAATAGCTTTTTTCTGTTATTTTCATGGGAATTTCAACATACTTCTCTGTCCTTAACTTTTACTTAGGTTCCTTAATTGGCACATTGCTTGCAACTCCTGATACTGACCCAGGGAATTTCAAATATGCTGGTCCTTTTTACATCTGAATGTGGTACCTTCATACTGCAACTACTAGGGGAAAAAAACTACAACGAAGTCCAGAAATACACATACGAAAATCATTAATTAAACAAACAAGTCATGTGCGCTGGCTGCTCAGATCGCATAGACCTATTTTAAGAGTATTAATTACTCTTATAACTCAGAATATTACCAAAGGATGTAGATTATGAAATTTAAAAATAACCATGTAACAAAGATCTTTGACCTCATGTTATCATGGGCATTCAGGCTTTTGTAGCCCAGATTTTGGAACACAAGTTACAACTCTGTTGCAGAGTGAAGAAATTGATACTTGTTGATCTTCTGGATATTGAGTCAATGTTTCTCTCTTCCAATTTTTGAGTGCCATTTTGTGAATTTTCATGGGTTTATATACCTCCTCCTACATATATCACATGATACCTTTTCATGTTTTGTTCCTATCTATGGTACCTACAATGTAAACAAAGAATAGCTAGAATCCACATTTTGGTAAATATTCATTATTGGCATTTTTGAAACTTGGCATTTTCATGACAGTCTTTGTTCTTCATCGGAGGTAAAATTTCCCCTAAAACCAAATGAATTCTCCTGGTATTTTGACTCTGCTCATGACATCAAATATTGTATTTTTTGTCCTTAGTGACATTAGATATTTGAACAATGCCGATTTCTTTTTCCCTGCATATAAGCAACATTGAAGGATCTTTGGTGGGAAAAGGAGTAGAGTATCAAATAAACATACAGAGACATAATTTGTTATACAGGTAGTCCCTGAATTACAACAGCTCCTTTAGTGATTGTTCAAAGTTACAACGGCGCTGAAAAAAGTGACTTGTGACCGTTTTTCACAGTTATAAACTTTTCAGCATTCCCATGGCCATGTGATCAAAATTTGGATGCTTAGCAACTGACCCACGTTTATGAGAGTTGCAGTGTCCCAGGGTCATGTGAATCACCTTTTGAGACCTTCTGAGAAGCAAAGTCAATGGAGAAGCCAGATTCACTGAAAACTATGTTAATAACTTAACAATTGCAATGATTCACTGAACAACTGTGCAAAAAAGTGTTCTGACCCAAATCTTGCTCCAAGGGAACAAACACAAAACAGAAGTAACAGCAAAACCTTTTAATGATTCTTTATGAATTCCGTTCCTTCACAGTTAAAAGGGTATTTCAAACTAATTGTCTCTGATAAGAACGAGCCTTGCCAAGATTGTGCAAGGCTGCCAAGAACTCTAGATAAAATTACTAAGAAATATTTCAAACACAAAGAGTCTCCAAACACCCGCCAAGATACTCCAAACATCCACCAGGCTTGAGTGCAAAAACTTCTTTGCTTCCTGCAAAGAACTCTGGCTTCTCAGCTGGTATCTCTTAAGGAAGGGGCCATTACCTTGCAGCCTTACTCCTGAGTCACTCGTGCTTCTGCAGCTGCTCTTTCCTTCAAGCAGCCCTGTGCTCACGCGCACTGGGCACAGGCTCCTCAGGGACCTCTTCATCACTGCTGCCAGCCTCCACAATCTCCTAAGGCAGCACTCCACCCTAATGGTCCTGGCCCCATCCCTTTATCACATGCAGACCCCTCATCTAAGTCCTCACTCTCTGAGACCTCAGCCATCCACACCTGCTGCCTGCGAACCACAACAAAAAGGTTGCAACAAATATGTCACTAAAATTTTGGGCTCAATTGTGGTCGTAAGTCAAGGATTACCTGTAGTGGTTAAGGTGTTGGCCTAGAAGCCAGGAGACAATGAGGCAACATAGGCATGAAAACTCTGTCTCACTCAGTCCAATCCATCTCATATAGTTGTGGGAAAAATAGGAGGTGGAGGGAGTATTAGACATGTTCACTGCCTTGAATTATCATAAAAATAATAAATATGGGATAAAAATAAACAAAATAACAAATATTTGGATCACCTTTTAATACCTTTTAAAGGGGATAGCAGCTTTGTGCTGGGTTGTAGCCTTTTAATTTAAAAAGCAGATCTGTTTAGGTTATACTATCTGCCTCTGTGTTAGACAATGATAATACAGAATAAATGCTACATTTTGCATGAGCCATTTCAAAGGATCATGAATCATTAAATCAATTTTGAAGTAGTGTTTAATGCAATATTTTCCCATTTTATTGCAGCTTCTAGTCAAAAGATCCAGCCTACTAATTTAGGATATATAAATAAATGGTAATGTGCTTTTCCTCTTGCAATATGCCTGAGAGATAGCTCAGGAATAATGCTAGGAAGAAAAAATGTGCTTTCCCTCTTCTCTTGTATCTGATGACATGAACTATATCTCAGTAAAGCTTATATCTTTTTAAACAAAAAATGTTAGCCTGAAAAAAGGCTACCAGATTTCTTCTGATTTATCTCCCCTCTTTAATTTTTTTTTTTTGGCATTGGACTGACAATAGCTCATTTTGCTTACTTGTTCATATTGAAGAAGCCAGAGAATATAAACATTCGATATAAATATAAATATTCAGGACTGGTTTGTTCTGTCCTTAAGTAGAAAAAGAGATTTCCCTTAGACAGCAGACCCAGCGAGGCTTCCAGGATACAATTGTTGACAATGATTTATACTCTTAGGCAGTCTATGTCCCTAAAACTAGCTTGCTACTTCCAGGAAGAGCAGGAAAATCTCTTGTGCTGCCTGCCTTCCAGTTCCTTTTGCTCTCTCGTCCTTCACTACAAGCAGCAAAATGTTTTAGCTAGACCTCTCAGCTAACAGTCTGGTGACAACCCTTTTGACTGCTATTGACTAGAACCTCTTGTGCAGAAGGAGTAACTGTGAGGAAGGCTCTTGTAAGGAAAGGAGAACTAGGAATATATTGGTTTATTTCTAGAGGCTATTTCTGAGCTTTCAGTTAGGAAAAATCCCCCAAAGTAATTTACAAACCAAAATATTATGTTATATGAAGTTTGAAATATAAAATCGCAAAATTAAGAATACGAGCAAACCCAACTGCAGGTGAAAAATAAGTGAAAGAATATGACATGTTGGAAAGTTAATGGAGAAGTTAGAAAGTTTTAAAGAAGTCTCTTTTAATAAAATAAGTTTCATCATTGATCCATAACACAAAACAATAGAATAATATCTCTAACACTTAAAGCACAGAGACCTAACTTTGGGACTATATGCTGATATTTTGCATTTTTGATTCTTTCTTGCCATTTACATGATCAGATTAGAATAACTAATATCCTCCCTCTGTCCCTAACTCTCTGTAATTAGATTGAACGTCAAAAAAGATCAAAGCAAGGCCAGAACAAAACCTGGCAGAAGAGGAAGGTTTAGAAATACAGTATCATCCCCCACAACACACACACACAATGTTCTCACCATCTCCCTCGAAGTGCCTAACAAAAGTGATTACTGACATTTTAGTAAATGCATGTGCATCAGTCAGAAAGCAAAACTGTATCTTGCACATGCATTTAATTGTGTGTGTGCTGTGTGTGTGTGTAGGGAGAAGTCCTATACTTCTGTGCTGAAACTTGTCCCCAAAATTGCTAACCACCTGACCATATTGGCAGGGAGGTTTTATTGGCTGTTTGTACTTACAGCCCTCACAAAGAGTTTGAAGTTGGCCAGCAGTTGTTGTCTTCAAAGACTTGAGAATGAGGAGCCAATCCAGAGAATTCCAAGAGATTCCATGAAAGTGGTGCTAGAGTTCTGTGGGGAAGAAAAAGCCAGGGGCGCAGGGTGAAACTAGTTGCTGCCAATGAAAGAACAGACCACCCAAAAGCTTGGCAAAACTGCTGGGGGGGAAAAGAGTTTTGCTCCCATTTCAAGTAACCTGGCACAGAGCCAGACATGCTGACTTAGCTCCCCAAATCAGACAACATCAAGTAGTCAACAAGTCTAGATCAATTTCTGAAGTGCTGCAAAGATAGATAGCTGTGCGCTATGTAACATCATTCAGGATCTGAGCTTGCAAAATTTATACCTCCTGAACTGGCTTATCTTCCAGATATGCTGGGACCTCAATTATTATTATTACGATTACATATACAACAACATGAAATTATAGCTACCAGGTACTATCTTTATCCCCCCCAGCCATATTTGTTCTACTTCCATTTTCAGATCTTCATATTTTGTTATTTTCTCCAGAACACTTTAGCTTCTCGGTTTTCTATTGCTTACTATTTTATAGTTCCACCAGTTTTTGCTTGTAGGTAAATGGTTTTTCTTGTGAATATTCCAAGGCACCATTGTCGCTGTTTTGTCATGTTTGTTCTTTATAGTCAGTCTGTGCAATCTTGTTGCAGCCGCTAACTATAATATATTCATTTAATCCCAACTTTTTAATATGTAACTCAAAGCAATGAATGTACCTAATGTTCCTGTCCCTTTATTTATCTCATACAGAGATGGTATTCAACTGGTTTGCACCAGTTCAGGCAAACCAGTAATAGTGATTTGGTTGGGTTGCTGAACTGGTGGCGATCCCTGGCTACCCAGTCCCTGACCTGGTCACCTGGTTGCCCGGTCGCTCACTTGCTCTGGTCGCTCTCCTAGATTTCCTTACCACGTGGCAGCTTGGGCAGATGTCCCGCTGCTGCTGCACATGCGCATTCATGTGCAGTGGCCCCAGGACATCTGCCCACCTGCCCGCCCTCCCAGAGCATGCTTTCTTCCTTCTCCCAGTGGACACGCCTCTTCCAGCCTAGCCTGGCCCGGCCAGCCAGCAGGTTGTCACATGTCCAGCTGTCCCCTTTTCAGCACAAGTGTCAGCTATGGAATCATGATTCATCACTGTCACATAGCTGGAGAAAGTGGGAGGGGGGTTGATGTTAATTAAATATCTCTTAGTAGACAAAATACAATTCTTTTGATAGTTCAAGGTTAAAGAATGTGGCACAGGAAGAATTGGAACTTACTTTGGGATTGGTTCATGTGATGTGATGATGAGTAAAAAGGGGATGGTTTGTAGATTGGAACATTGTAGGGAAGCCAGGAAACTTTTAGTTTTGGAATTCCACAGAATGTGCCAGGTGCTATGCTAATAAAAGTACTTTGAGATTATGCTTGTCTTGGAATTACTGACAGGAATGGATTTTCCCTGGAATGCTGACAGCAAGAAGCCTCCCTCAACTGGACGGGGGCACTCCTCCTTCTCTGCCTGTTTGTTCTGTATGGCCGAGGAGGATGAGAGCAGTTGGCCAGTTGGGGGAGGCTTCTTGCACTGTGAAAGAGGTGGCTGGAGACTGAAAAAGAGTCACCTCCAGCCACCTCTTTCACAGTACAAGAAGCCTGCCCCAACCAGCTGACTTCTCTCCTCCTCCTCAGCCATACAGAACAAACAGGGAAAGAAGGAGGAGAGCAGCCTGCCGGTTGCACTGAAAAAGGGGCGGCTGGAGACCGAAAAAGAGTTGCCTCCAGCTGCCTCTTTCGGAGTGCTGCACCACTCCACTCAGACTTGCTTGGGCAAGACCCTCCAGTGCAGTGGGCTCAATGGGGTGGACATGCATGTCCGGCACCTAGAACACGGCTGTGGCGGCATGTTGGACAAGTGGAGCAAAGCTGCTGCAAGAAGCCAATAGCTGCTGCATCTTTTTTTCGGTGCGGGAGGAAGATAAGGTTTCAGGCAGTTGGGAAAGCTGCCCAGCCCAGAGCTGCCAGTGGGGGTGAGGGGTGAAGCTGCAGCACATGTCTTGCTTGAATTTCCCAGCCCCAAAAGTGGGAAGGGAGAAAGCCCCACCCACGGCCTCTTTGTTGGACCCAGAAGCCCTGTCTGCCAGCTTTTTCAGGCAACATGGGACTGGAGACTGGCCGGGAAGAACCCTCATAACGAGCGATGCTGCTGGGTACTTGGAAGCATGTGTGTGTTTCAGGTGGGTCTCCTCTTCTAGCTTTAGAAGGCAAGAGGGAGGGAGGAAGGGAAGGGATAGAAAGAGAGAGAAAGAGAGGGAAACAGAGAGAGGGAAACAGAGAAAGAGAGAGGGGGAAAGAGAGAGAGAGAGAGAAAGAAAGAGAGAAAGAGAGAGGGAAAGAGAGAAGGAAAGAGATAGAGGGAAAGAGAGAAAGAGAGAAAAAGAGAGGGAGAGAGAAAGAGGGAGAGAAAGAGAGGAAGAGACAGAGAAAGAGAGAGAGAAGAGAGAAGAAAGAAAAGGGAAAGAAAGAAAAAGAGAGAGAAAGGAAGGAAAGGGATAGACAAAGAAAGATGGGATGGAAGGAGATGATGAATGGATGGAGGGAGTATGTACAGGTATCATCTTTCCTGTGGGAGCTGCATTGGTTGCTGATTGCTTCCAGGTGCATGGTACTGGTTGCCACCTTTGCCCTTCATGACTTGGGACCAGGTTACCCGAGGGACCGTCACTTGCTGGTCAGTTAATAAGTTGCAACCTCTTATATATTCTTATGTTAATTTTTTTTATGCTTGGAAAGGCTGTGAGTTGTTGATTATGGTTATTTCTGTCTTAGTGGATAATAAAGACCCCATTCAAATTGGGTCCAATAAATTTCATATACATAAATAAACAATTCCTTATTAGGCTTGTAATATGAAGCATCTTAGAAGCTTCATCCAAATTCAAGACAATGAGTTTTAATAACAATGAACTTTCTTAAAGACCTGTTGTAAGATGGAAACTATCATTAAGAAAGTTTGATTGAAAAACAGCTTGAAAAATGTTAGGAAGTTGAGATATTAAAAGTAGTAAAATACACCACTGGGCCCATGACCTGTTCAAATGCACATTTCCTTTGGATTGACAAAATACAAAATCATCCTTGTATCTTCCAAGATGTTTTTAAAATGGCCCATTCTTCTGGTATTCATCAAACATCAGCTGATCCATGGAAAGAAGATGCTGTGATACATCTGCATATAATTTCTGGTTGTTTTCTAACACATGGAAGGGAAAATGCATTCCGGTTTTACTTCATAACTGTATTGAACATAATCTGCTGTATTGAACATAATACAGCATTATTATATTATATAATATTGATATATAATATATATTATTATATATATAATATTGAACATAATATTGAACATAATCTGATGTATTGAACATAATCTGCTGCCTTTCTGCTGGTCACTTTCATTTCAGTAGATGGCGCTCTTGCCTCTTCTTTTTACTGAAGTCTGCCCCAGTTCCATCCCTAACTCCAGAATGAAGAGTACCATCAACAGAATGAAGAGTACCATCTGCTTTCAGCTGCATCCAGCTAGGCCAGACATTTAAGCGTTCTGAGTTTTGACATTCTTGGCAATTAAATCACAAGGGCAAAGACGTTAATCGTTTCGAATCAAAGGAATTTGGCAAACAGATGAGAAGAATAAATAAAAGCAAAAACAGAGAGCTGGAATGTCATTATCTGAAGCAGTGGTCCACTTTTAAGTAAATAGACACTTCTAAACACTGACATTGCTTTTTGGTTGTGTGATTGCAGAAGTTGCTTTTTATTGTAAACTCCCCCACCCCGCAACATTGTTCCTTTAATTTCCTCCAGTCACATTATGAGGCTTATTCTATCCAAGCTTACTCTGACTCAAGAGGGAGAAATCAAGTCCTCATGAACTCCAAGGTTCGCAGAAATATAGCAGTATTTAGAAGCAACCTAAGAAAGGAACTAAAAATAGTGGAATGTGGAATCAGCAAAAGCATAATCCTGCTTAATATTGTTTTCCTGGACTATCTCTTATTGCCTTCCATAGCACACTTAGAGTATTTGATTGTGCAAACCAAGGCCTTGTCACTCCTCATTACTTTCTAATATCTTTTTTTTAATTGCTGCTAATCATTCTTTTTTTATGAGGCAAAATAGTCCTATACAGCCAAAAAAGGCAAAATGCTTTAAGCATGTTAGGAAATGCTAACTAATGCTTGCAAAACCTTTACATGCGGCTGGTATGCAAACAAGCACACTTTAGCCTTGCTTTGAAGTACATTTCAGCTGATAATCCCTAAAGAATGAAAAATTGGGATTCCTTATATGCGTTTACAAACCCTGCAACATCCTGCTATTACAGCATCACACAGCTATAAACAATATATTAAAATATGTTTCTCTTTATTACATACAGCTTTAGGACTGAATTGTTTGGTAAGTAAATGCATTGCAACTGGAAATCACCCTTTTCCAACCATTGTGGTTCCAGACTTCAAAGTATAGCTTTTGCTGACAATATAATAAATTCTTCTGGTAAACATAAGCATGCAAAGTTAGACAATAAATACAACTTACAAATGAGAGTTTAGTGAGCAGTTATATTTGAATAAGTATATCCCATATCACAAAAGTTGTAACATTTTTTTTGAAAAAAGTTTTTTATTTTAAAACAGACAAACAAGACATACAAACATAAAAACTATCTTCCATATATACATACAGTGTGTCAGTTGGTTACAAATCCTTTGTGTTATCCTTTCATAGTCATCACTCACAATTTATCAAGAAAATTCTCATATTATCAATAAGACATTCTTATATATTTATCAATTATTACTTATATACAACTAAACTATTTATTTCATCATGTATACGAGATATATTTTAATCTAAAATTTATGTTATATTTTCATCCAATGGTTATATATGTCTACATTGTATTTTATATCAATCTATTATATTTTTGTTACAGAATTATATAATCTATTACATTACCAGGTCTTTTTACCCAACCATTGATAAAACAAATCCCATATCTTGTAAAATTGTTTATCTTCTTGTTCTCTAATTTCAAATGTCAATTTACTCATTACAGCACAGTCCATAATTTTCTTAATCACTTCCTCCTGCATAGGTATTTTATCATTCTTCCAGTTTTAGCAAATACAATTCTAGCTGCTGTTAAAATATTTACAATCAAATATTTCAACTCTTTATTGTAGATATCTGGTATAATTCCCAATAAAAATATTTCTGGTTTCAAGTCTATGTGTTGTTGTATCATTTTTTCCAACCACTTGTGGATTTTAGTCCAATATCCTTTTGTATCCAAACATGTCCACCACATATGGTAATATGATCCAGGTATCTGATGACATTTCCAACATTTATCTGATTTATTCTTGAACATTCTTGCGATTCTCGATGGGGGTAAGTGCCACCTGTAAAACATCTTATACAAATTTTCTTTATAAGCAGTTGACATTGTCATTTTACAATTCTGAAACCATAATTTTTCCCATTTCTCTAAATCAATCCCATATCCAAAAAATTTCCCCCATGCAATCATTGTTTCTTTAACTTGTTCCTCTTCCATTTTAAATTCTAAAAAATATCCATAAAGTTTTTTAATCACCTTTTCATCAGTACCCAGCAATATTTTATCTAACCCAGTCAATTTGTTATAAATACCTTCTATTTTAATATCTTTATCAAATCTAGATTGTACTTGCAAATATGAAAACCAATTCATTTTTATACCTTGTTCTTCCAATGCTTGCATAGATTTAAGTTCACCCTTTTCATTCAGTATCTCACCATATCTAACTGTTTGTTCCTTTTTGTATATTACTGGATATGAAAAAGCTTCAATAGTAGATATCCATATTGGAATTTTCAAGTAATGTTGTTTTTTAATCTTCTCCCAGTTTAAAAACAAAGCTTCTTGGATATAATGTCTTCTAAAATACCCTTGTGTTTTAGTTCCCTTATACCAAAGGAATACATGCCACCCCAATAGCAAATCATGTCCTCCTAAAGTCAATAATCTAGTGTTCCTTAGTGTTATCCAGTCTTTTACCCACATCAAATTTGCCACCTGGTAGTATAGTTCCCAACTGGGCAAAGCAAACCCTCCTCTTATTCTTGCATCCTGCAACAACTTAAGTTTTATTCTTGCTTTTTACCTTGCCATATATATTTCAGCATCATTTTATTTAAATCTTCAAAAAACTCTTTCCCTAGTCTAATTGGGATTGTCTGGAATAAATATAAGATTCTGGGCAATACATTCATCTTAATTGTTGATATTCTCCCAATCAATGATAGTTGTAAATTTTTCCATTTTTCCAAGTTTGTCGCTATCTGCTGTTTAAGTTGTAATTGTTGAATATGTTTTTAGGTAATTTATTTATTGTATTTTTAGCTGTGACCCGAGTCCTTTGAGACATACAAGTCGAATTATTTATTTATTTATTTATTTATATTTGAACTTGTATGCGCCCCATCTCGAAGACGGGCGGCTCACAGCTAAAAACATAGAACAATAAATATTTAAAAAAGCATTAAACCGACAAGCCCAAATATAGAACACAACAATAAAATAAGTTAAAAACATCCCTCCCCCCCAAGGAGGGGTCACAACCCGGGTTGGTCAAACAACCAAGTTTTTAATTCACGGCGGAAGGTACGGAGATCAGGGGCCAGACGGAGCTCCAGAGGCAGTTGATTCCAGAGGTCGGGGCCGCAACAGAAAGGCTCGTCGGGAAATACCAACCGGCATTGACTCGCCGATGGGACCCCGAGGAGTCCTTGCCTATGAGCCCGCACAGGGCGGCCGGCACTAGATATTGGAAGAAGACGCTCCCTCAGATATTGGGGACCCATGTCGTGTAGGACTTTGAATGTCAAAACTAAAACCTTGAATCTCACCCGGAGCGCAATCGGCAACCAATGCAGGCCACGCAGAAGGGGGGTAACATGAGAGAACCGGGTAACTCCCATCACCGTCCGCGCGGCCGCATTCTGCACCAACTGCAATCTCCGGATGGTATGCAAGGGCAGTCCTAGATAGAGAGCGTTGCAGTAGTCTAGTCTCGAGGTGACAAGGGCGTGAGTGACCGTGCGTAAGGAGTCCCGATCCAGAAAAGGGCGAAGCTGTCGAACAAGACGGAGCTGGGCAAAGGCCCCCTGGCGCGGCCCCACCTGCTCCTCCAACCGGAGCCGTACATCCAGGAGGACCCCCAGATTCCGCGCCCTATCCACAGGGGTAACACCTCACCCCTATGGCCAAGGATAAACAATCCTGGATGGGCCGAGGACGCCGCACGCAAAGCCACTCAGTCTTGGCGGGTTGAGTCGGAGCATGTTCCTACCCATCCAGATCCGTACGCATCCAAACACGGGACATCAGGGAGAGGGCATCACTGATCTGGCCAGGGGTGGAAAAGTACAGCTGAGTATCATCAGCGTACTGATGGAATTTCACCCCAAAACCACGGATGATCTCACCCAGCGGTTTCATGTAGATATTAAATAAGAGAGGGAAAGGACCGACCCCTGTGGGACTCCATAAGAGAGAGCCCTCGGGGTCGACCGAACCCCTCCCACTAACACCGATTGCGACCGCCCGAGAGGTAGGAGGAGAACCACTGAAGAACAGTGCCCCCCACTCCCAACCCCGGAGGCGACGCAAAAGGATACCATGGTCGATGGTATCAAAGCCGCTGAGAGGTCCAATAGGACCAGGACAGAGGAAAAACCCCTGTCCCGGGCCCTCCAGAGATCATCCATCAGTGCGACCAATGCCGTCTCCGTGCTGTAACCGGGTCGGAAGCCCGATTGGTACGGATCCAGGTAGTCCGCTTCATCCAGGAAAAGCGGAACCTGCTGAGCCACCACACTCTCAACAACCTTCGCCAAAAAGCGAAGGTTGGAGACAGGACGAAAGTTGTCTAACACGGTCGGGTCCAAGGCAGGCTTCTTCAGGAGGGGTCTCACCACCGCCTCCTTCAAGGCAGAAGGGAAGACACCCTCCCTTAATGAAGCGTTGACAACTGCCGAGCCAGCCGCAGGTGGCCTCCCTGGCGGCATAAGTCAGCCAGGAGGGACACGGGTCCAACAAACATGTGGTGGAACTCAGTCGCCGCATAATCCTGTCCACTTCATCCTCGGAAACAAGATCAAACTCATCCCAGATAACGGTGGCCAGACTACCCACAACTCGTTCCTCCGACCACTGCAAATTAGAGGACAACCCGTCCCGAATACGAGCGATCTTATCCGCCAGATATTGACCAAACTCCTCAGCCCTGCCCCCAACGGGTCCGGCCCCTCCTCTAAACGAAGGAGGGAACGGGTAACCCGAAACAGGGCGGCTGGGCGGTTATCTGCGGACGCTATGAGAGTGGAGAGATAAGATCTTCTGCCTCTCCCATAGCTACCAGGTAAGTCCTAATATAGGCTCTTAGCTGGGCACGATCGGATTGAGAACGGGTAGACCTCCACCTGCTCTCTAAACCCCTACGACGACGTTTCATCTCCCGGAGCTCCTCAGTATACCAAGGAGCAAACCGGGATCCACGACGTGTAAGGGGACGCATGGGGACAACCCTGTCGAGGGCCTCTGATGCAGCCCGTTGCCAGGCCACAGCCAGATCCTCGGCAGAGTTGTGAGCAATTAATAAATAAATAAAATAAATAAATAAGTTTAATGTAATTATCCTCCTTCAGTGTACTACATCTTGCTGTAATATATATCCCTAAATACTTAACCTTGCTTGTGACCTGTATTTCTTTAAAGCTCTTCCAGCTCTTCTCCGTCTCACTAGCATATTTTTGTTAATATCTTTGTTTTATCTTTATTAATTTTCAAACCTGCTACTTTTCCATATTCTTCTATTCTTTCTGTCAATTTAAGTGCAGATTCTAGTGGATCCTCTAATATAAATACCAGGTCACCTGCAAAGGCTTGTAACTTATACTCTTCTTTTTTAATTTTCATTCCTTTTATTTGTTTATCTTCTCTAATACACCTGTTTAACATTTCTAATGTTAACACAAACAGCAGAGGTGACAATGGGCAACCTTGCCTAGTCCATTTTCTTATATCTATAGGCTCTGTCAATTCTCCATTTATCAAAACCCTTGCAGTTTGTTCACAATATATCGTCTCAATGGCACATATAAATTTTTTACCAAAGCCCATTTGTGCCAATTGTAGTAACATAAAGCGCCAACTCACGTTATCAAAGGCTTTTTGAGCACCCAAAAACATCAGAGCCATTTGCTTTTCAGGATGTGCCTCATAGTACTCCAGAGTGTCCGAATTATTCTCATATTATGTTTAATTTGTCTTTTTGGCAGAAATCCATTTTGATCAACGTGTATAAAGTTATTTAAATATCTTTTCAGTCTTTCTGCCAAAATTGAAGCAAAAATTTTATAGTCTGAATTTAATAGGGAAATAGGTCTGTAATTTTTAACTTGCTGTAAGTCTGTATCTTCCTTGGTATAAGTGTAATATAAGCTTCTGACCAAGTCTTTGATATTCTCTTGCATGAGATCATTCATAACTTCTAATAGTTGGAGGTTCAAAACCTCCTGGAAAGTCTTATAAAATTCCACTGGCAGACCATCCGGGCCTGGTGCTTTCCCTGTGTTTTGTTTCTTTAAGGCTTCTGTTAACTCCATCATTGTTATATTCTCTTCTAACATTATTTCAATATCTTTAGGTATCTGTGGTAACTTTGCTTTTTGTAAATATTGTTTAATTTTTTCTTCTTGAATACTCTCTTGATAATACAATTTTCCATAGTAGTCTTGTATGATTCTTTTCTTTTCTTCATTTCCATAACAAAAATGTCCTTCTTCATCTATTAAATGGCTAATTCTCCTAGATTCTCTTTCCTTTCTTAGTTTATAGGCTAACCATCTTCCTGGTTTGTTTGCATCTTCAAAATAATTCTGTTTAGTGTTTTAATCTTTGGGCTAACTCTTCTTTTTCCATTAATCCCATTTTATGTTTAGTTATATCCATTTTAATTTTGTGTCTTTTTTGTGGAAATTTCTGTAATTTTTTCTAACTTTTTATATTCATCTTCTAATATTTTAAAAGTCTTTTTGTTTAATATGTCTTTTCCTTGCATAGTCAATTATCAGCCTCTTGTGTAGGCTTCATCATGTCCCAGAGATTCTGTAACAATGTATCCTCTTTTTTATTTTCTTTAAAAAAGAATACCAATTCTCTCTCCATTTTCTGTTTAAAATCTTCTTCCTTTAATATCATATTGTTTAAAGTCCATCTAGATCTCATCTTTTGTCCTTTCCAAGTAACAGTCATTGGATTATGGTCCGCCCAAGTACTTGCTTCTATTTAGATTTTTTGTATATTAGAAAATAAGTCAGCTGATGTCCATATCATATCTATTCTTGACCGTGATTCATGCCTATTTGAGTAAAATGTATATTGCTTATTTCCTGTATTTTTCTCTCTCCATGCATCTTTTAAGTTTATTTCTTCTATCATTTGAAAGAAAGATTTTGGTAGTTTCTTTCTAGCTTTCTTTGTGGCTTTTTGTGTTTTATAGTCCAACTGTTTGTTAATTATTCCATTAAAATCTTCCATCATACATAAATTAACATAGTCCAATTCAATTATTTTTTTATAAAGTTTGTTGTAAAATTCCTCTTGATGATCATTTGGAACATATATTGCTATTAAAAGTGTTTTAATATTATTGTCCATTATTTCCATCATTAAGATTCTTCCATCATCATCTGCATGGATTAGTTCAGCCGAAATTGTTTCTCTAATATATAAAAACCACACCTCTTTTGCATTGTGCCAATGAAGTAAACAATTTTCCTAACTTTTTTTGTTTCAATATATGTTCATATTGTTTTTTAATATGTACTTCTTGTAAACAAATTATATCAAATTTTAATTTCTCCAATTTGTGAAATACTCTCCTTCTTTTGATAGTTGAATTAAGTCCATTTATATTCATCGTAATCAATTTTTTTTCCTCCATTTAAAATTTTGTAAGAGGGATTTATTGCTCTGGTAGATCTTACTTCTCTTTGTTCTCTGGGCAGCCCGCCTACTGCACCTTCTTCTTTTTCTTTTTCAATTATTTATTTATTTATTTATTTATTTGAACTTATATGCCGCCCCATCTCCGAAGACTCGGGGCGGCTTACAACTAAAACAGGAAAGAATAAATACTTTAAAACGAGAATTAGATTATAAGTCCAAACATTATAAAACCTTAAAACCATCCCTCCCCCAAGGGGGTCACAGCCTGGGTTGGTCAAACAACCAGGTCTTTAAACTCACGGCAAAGGTGCGGAGGTCAGGGGCCAGGCGGAGCTCCAAAGGCAGTTTGATTCCAGAGGTCAGGGGGCCGCGACAGAAAAGGCTCGTCGGGGAACCGCCAGCCGGCATTGGCCCGCGACGGGAACCGAGGAGTCTTGCTATGGGCTCGCACAGGGACCGGTATTTGATATTGGAAGAAGACGCTCCCCTTATATTGAGGACCCATGTCGTGAAGGACTTTGTATGTTAACACCAAAACCTTGAATCTCACCCAGAGTGCAACTGGCAACCAATGCAGGCCGCGCAGGAGGGGGGGTCGTATGGGAGAACCGGGTAACTCCCATCACCACCTGCGCCGCCGCATTCTGCACCAGCTGCAATCTCCGGATGGTATGCAAGGGCAGTCCCAGAAGAGAGCAGCAGTAGTTAGAGCCTAGAGGTAACAAGGGCATGAGTGACCGTGTGCAGGGCGTCCCGGTCCAGAAAAGGGCGAAGTTGTCGAACAAGGCGGAGCTGGGCAAAGGCCCCCTGGCAACGGCCCCCACCTGATCCTCCAACCGAGCGTACATCCAGGAGGACCCCAGATTCCGCGCCCTATCCACAGGGGGTAACACCTCCCCGCTATGGCCAAAGATGGATAATCTAGACTGGCCGGGATGCCGCTATGCACAGCCATCAGTCTTGGCCGGTTGAGTCGAGCATGTTCCCGCTCATCCAGTTCCGTACGCATCCAAACAACGAGTCATCAGGGAGAGAGGCATCACTGATCTGGTCTGGGGTGGAAATGTACAGCTGAGTATCATCAGTGTACTGATGGAATTTCACCCCAAAACACGGATGATCTCACCCAGCGGCTTCATGTAGATGAAATAAAAAGGGGGGAAAAGGACCGACCCCTGAGGGACCCCACAAGAGAGCACCCTAGGGGACGACCTAACCCCCCCACCAACACGATTGCGACCGCCCCGAGAGGTAGGAGGAGAACCACGAAGAACGGTGGCCCCCCACTCCCAACCCTCAAGGCGACGCAAAGGATATCATGGTCGATGGTATCGAAAGCCGTGAGAGGTCTAATAGGACCAGGACAGAGGAAAAACCCCCTATCCCAAGCCCTCCAGAGATCATCCATCAGCGCGACCAATGCCGTCTCCTGCTGTAACCAGGTCGGAAGCCCATTGATACGGATCTAGGTAGTCCGCTTCATCCAGGAAAAAGCGGAACTGCTGAGCCACCACACTCTCAACAACCTTCGCCAAAAAACGAAGGTTGGGAGGACTGGACGAAAGTTGTCTAACACAGTCGGGTCCAGGGCAGGTTCTTCAGGCGGGGTCTCACAAGCCTCTTTCACGGCGGCGGGAAAGACACCTCCCTTAAGGAAGCGTTGATAACTGCCCGGAGCCAACCGCAGTGACCCCTGGCGGCATAAGCCAGCCAGGAGGGACACGGGTCCAACAAAAACATGTGGTGGAACTCATTCGCCGCATGATCCTGTCCACTTCATCCTCGGAAACCGGATCGAAATCCATCCCAGTAACAATAGCCAGACTCCCTGCACCCCCTTTCTCAGACCACTGCAATCAGAGGACAACCCGTCCCGAATACGAGCTATCTTATCCACAGATATTGAACAATGCCTCAGCCTACCCCGCAACAGGTCTGGCCCCCCTCTGAAATGAAGGAGGGAACGAGTAACGAAACAGGGCGGCCGGGCGATTATCTGCGGACGCTATGAGAGTGGAGAGATAAGATCTTCTCGCCCTCTCTCATAGCTACCAGGTAAGTCCTAATAAAGGCTCTTAGCTGGGCTCGGTCGGACTGGGAACAGGTAGACCTCCACCTGCTCTCTAAACCCCTTCGCGGCGCTTCATCCCCGGAGCTCCTCAGTATACCAAGGGGCAAACCGGGATCCACGGCGCGTAAGGGGACGCATGGGGACAACCCTGTCGAGGGCCTCTGACGCAGCCCATTGCCAGGCTATTGCCAGAATCCTCGGCAGAGCTGTGGGCAGGGAAGAAGGAAAAAACCCAGTTCTGCCTGGAACCTCTCAGGGTCCATCAGGTGCCTGGGGCGGAACCATCTAAGTGGCTCCTCATCCCAGGCAGTGGGGGGACGGCCTGTTGGAAGACCAGCCGTAGGAGATAGTGATCAGACCATGGAACAGGCAAAGTCGTAATAGTGACCTGCCCTCTGTCACTCCGCCACTGTTCAGAGACAAAAACTAGGTCAAGAGTATTTCCCCCTCCATGAGTAGGGCTTGATTGAACAATTGGGGTGGCCCATGGCCTCCATAGAAGCCATGAATTCCTGGGCCAAAACCCGGACCCCCCCCCCAGGGAAGCAGTGAAGTCCCCAGGACCATAAGGTCCGGGAGCTCCACCGCCACCCGGAGAGGAGATCGAGAAGCCCAGGCAGGGCCGCGCCACACCTGGGGGAAGGTATGCTAGCAGCAAGCCCACCCCGCCATTAGGCCC
>CM019148.1:270901281-271001688 GCA_009733165.1 Naja naja
TTTTTGTGTTTTATAGTCCAACTGTTTGTTAATTATTCCATTAAAATCTTCCATCATACATAAATTAACATGTCCAAATTAATTATTTTTTTATAAAGTTTGTTGTAAAATTCTCTTGATGATCATTGGAACATATTGCTATTAAAGTGTTTTAATATTATTGTCCATTATTTCCATCATAAGATTCTTCCATCATCATCTGCATGGATTAGTTCAGCCGAAATTGTTTTCTAATATATAAAAACCACATTCCTCTTTTGCATTTTGTGCCAATGAAGTAAACAAATTTTCCTAACTTTTTTTGTTTCAATATATGTTCATATTGTTTTTAATATGTACTCTTGTAAACAAATTATATCAAATTTTAATTTCTCCAATTTGTGAAATACTCTCCTTCTTTTGATAGTTGAATTAAGTCCATTTTATATTCTGTCAGAATCAATTTTTTTCCTCCATTTAAAATTTTGTAAGAGGGATTTATTGCTCTGGTAGATCTTACTTCTTTGTTCTCTGGGGCAGCCCTACTTACTTAATCTTTCTTTCTTTTTTTTCTTTTTTCAATTATTTATTTATTTATTTATTTATTTGAACTTATATGCCGCCCCATCTCCAAGACTCGGCGGCTTACAACTAAAACAGGAACAATAAATACTTAAAAACGATTAAATTAGATTATAAGTCCAAACATTATAAAACCTTAAACCATCCCTCCCCCAAGGGGTCACAGCCCGGTTGGTCAAACAACCAGGTCTTTAACTCACGCAAAGGTGCGGAGGTCAGGGGCCAGGCGGAGCTCCAAAGGCAGTTGATTCCAGAGGTCAGGGGTCATGACAGAAAAGGCTCGCGGGAACCGCCAGCCGGCATTGGCCCGCCCGACGGACCCCGAGGAGTCTTGCCTATGGGCTCGCACAGGCGACCGGTATTTGATATTGGAAGAAGACGCCCTTAAGTATTGAGGACCCATGTCATGAAGGACTTTGTATGTTAACACCAAAACCTTGAATCTCACCCGAGGCGCAACCGCAACCAATGCAGGCCGCCAGAGAGGGGGGATGAGGGAGAACCGGTAACTCCCATCACCACCTGCGCCACAAGATTCTGCACCAGCTGCAATCTCCGGATGGTATGCAAGGGCAGTCCCAAATAGAGAGCTTGCAGTAGTCGAGCCTAGAGGTAACAAGGGCATGAGTGACCGCGGCGCAGGGCGCCCCGTCCAGAAAAGGGCTAAGTTGTGAACAAGGCGGAGCTGGGCAAAGGCCCCTGGCAACGCCCCCACCTGATCCTCCAACCGAGCCGCATATCCAGGAGGACCCCAGATTCCGCCCCATCCACAGGGGTAACACCTCCCCCCATGGCAAAAGATAATCTAGACTGGGCCGACGCCGATATGCACAGCCACTCAGTCTTGGCCGGGTTGAGTCAAGCATGTTCCCGCCATCCAGTTCGCATACGCATCCAAACACCGAGTCATCAGGAGAGGGCATCACTGATCTGGTCTGGGGTGGAAATGTACAGCTGAGTATCATCAGCGCTTGATGGAATTTCACCCCAAAACCACGGATGATCTCACCCAGCTGCTTCATGTAGATAAACAAAAGGGGGAAAGGACCCCCCTGAGGGACCCCACAAGAGAGCACCCTAGGGGACGCACCTGACCCCCCCCAACACCGATTGCATCGCCTCGAGAGGTAGGAGGAGAACCACCAAGAACGTGCCCCCACTCCCAACCCCTCAAGGCGACGCAAAGGATACCATGGTCGATGGTATCAAAGCCGCTGAGAGGTCTAATAGGACCAGGACAGAGGAAAACCCCTATCCCGAGCCCTCCAGAGATCATCCATCAGCGCCACCAATGCCGCCTCCGCGCTGTAACCGGTCGGAAGCCCGATTGATACGGATCTAGGTAGTCCGCTTCATCCAGGAAAAGCGAACCTGCTGAGCCACCACATTCTCAACAACTTCGCCAAAACGGTTGGAGACTGGACAAAGTTGTCTAACACAGTCGGGTCCAGGGCAGGCTTCTTCAGGAGGGGTCTCACCACCGCTTTTCAAGGCGGCGGAAAGACACCTCCCTAAGGAAGCGCTGATAACTGCCCGAGCCAACCGAGGTGACTCCTCCCTGGCGGCATAAGCCAGCCAGGAGGGACACGGTCCAACAAACATGTGGTGGAACTCATTCACAGATGATCCTGTCCACTTCATCCTCGAAACGGATCGAACTCATCCCAGATAACAATAGCCAGACTCCCTGCACCCCTTCCTCAGACCACTGCAAATCGGAGGACAACCCGCCCCAATACGCAGCAATCTTATCCGACAGATATTGAACAAATGCCTCAGCCTACCCCTCGCAACGGGTCCGCCCCCTCTGAATGAAGGAGGGAACGAAAACCAAACAGGGCGGCGGGCGATATCTATGACGCTATGAGAGTGGAGAGATAAGATCTCTCGCTCTCATAGCTACCAGGTAAGTCCTAATAAAGGCTCTTAGCTGGGCTCGGTCGGACTGGGAACGGGTAGACCTCCACCTGCTCTCTAAACCCCTTCGACGGCGCCATCCCCGGAGCTCCTCAGTATACCAAGGGCAAACCGATCCACGGCCGTAAGGGGACGATGGGGACAACCCTGTCGAGGCCTCTCTGACGCAGCCCATTGCCAGGCTATTGCCAGATCCTCGGCAGAGCTGGGGAGGGAAGGAAAAAAACCCAGTTCTGCCTGGAACCTCTCAGGGTCCATCAGGCGCTTCTGGGCGAACCATCTAAGTGGCTCCTCATCCCAGCAGTGGGGACGCCTGTTGGAAGACCAGCCGTAGGAGATAGTGATCAGACCATGGAACAGGCAAAGTCGCATAGTGACCTGCCTCTGTCACCCCGCCACTGTTCAGAGACAAAACTAGGTCAAGAGTATTTCCTCCATGAGTAGGGCCTTGAATCAATTGTCAGGCCCATGGCCTCCATAGAAGCCATGAATTCCTGGGCCAAACTCCCCAGGGAAGGCAGGTTGAAGTCCCCCAGACCATAAGGTCCGGGAGCTCCACCGCCACCCCGGAGAGGAGATCGAGAAGCCCAGGCAGGGCCGCTGCCACACAGCTGGGGAAAGGTATGCTAGCAGCAAGCCCACCCCACCATTAGGCCCCCATCTCAGGAGGAGAGAATCACCTCCGCCATCTCTGCAACAGAGACCTCCCCGAAACAAGGTCTCCTAATAACAACCACGCCACCCCACCACCCCTACCCTGGGCCCGCGGGTCGGTGCAAAACCCAAAACCTGGTGGGCATAAATCAACCAGGGACACCCCTCTGGGCCCAACCAGGTCTCAGTGATGCAGGCCAGGTCCGCAGCCTCCTCCTCAATGGTCTCCCCGGAGGAGGGAGGACTTATTAGCCACAGACCTGGCATTAAAATACACCAACCTAAGCCCAGGGATCCTAATTCCATTGCCCCTCGGAGGAGAGGTCAGGGTCGGAGCAAACGCCTTAATGTCGGGTGGCCCCTAACCTGATATGGCCCTATGCCTCGCCGTCCTCTTCCAATCCCACCACCCTGGGAATCGCAGCTCCCCACCCCGGCCCGAGCCCCACCGCCCCAACCCCACACACTCCCGCCAAGCACTCGGCTGCAAAATGACCCTCCACCCCCACTCCCCCTCCCTAACCTTTTAAAACAACGAATTAAAAATTTTAAGATTCGACCTTAACTCTTAATTTAGAATTTGGCCCATTGATTGCAGCATGCCACCTCTCGGATCCCAGGATCCGCCATCAAGGTAAGCTGTCGACAGTCCACTGGGCCAACTCAAGGACAAGGGCGCAGTCCTGAGTGCCCACAGTTCCGAAGCCAGTAAGGTCCCAAAAGTTGACAAAATTCATAAGGGGTCAGGGTAAAGTATGGCATTGCATAACCGGGTGAAGATGTTAAAAATATCCAATGGAGAAAGAAGGGTACAGGCAACAGTAATCAAGAGTTCCAGTCTCATAAACGGCTCTCACACCCGCTCAGGGCCGGAGATGGTAATAAATGGCAGCCGCCTTCTCACCGCGCAAACCAAACAACTCAAAAAACTGTAGGGTCCGATGTTAAATCCCTCTACTCTCTCACAGTAGAGGGATAGTCCTCCCATCGTCCTCACACAACAATGGGACCTGTCCAATCAAAGTCCTGGTAAAGGGAGAGGTCCAGATGATGATTAAGGACCGCGCCATTGGATAGAGATGATGGATACTCCACAAAAGTCCAGAGAAATAGGGAGGGGCCAGGGGTCGAGTTTGCATAAAACGGCAGTAGTGAACCAGCATAGCACCATCCACCTCGATAGGCGGGAGATCCAGAGGAGCCTCAAGCATCGGGCTCACCAAGGCAGGGTCCAGGGCCACAGAAAATAGCCAACCGCAGGGGAATGTCTGTTCCATCCCCCGCTAGGCAAATCACAGCCCACCCGACCCAGCCAACATCCAATAAAACCAGGAACCTGATGAACCCAATGGGACCAGGATTCCTGGTTAAGTTCAGTCCAGCCACTGGAAGAGGAAAGCCGCAACAACGCTCAGGGTCTGGGCCTGGACCACCACAGACGCCCCCCAAACAATCCAGGGGCTCGCTGGTTGGCCCAGGAGTCCACAGTGGCAGCCTCCAGACTTGCCACCACTTGTACCATGATTCCAGCCGGTGCAGCCTTTGCGCCCCAGCAAACAGTCAGGCCACCAAGGCCGCAGAGCTCACCATCACGCCGGAATCCTTCCTTGAACGGCCGCTGCCTCCCTCCTCTCCGCAGCCTCCACCATCGATATCACAGCCATTCCAACTGATGAAATCCACAGCTGGAGCCTCCATCAAGGCAGCCAACATCGCTGCCCCCGCTGCTCCAGCTGCCGCCGCCAGCGAAAAGGCTGGGGTCCACATCCCCGCCGCTCGACTTGCCCCTCCAGCAACACCAAGAGCACATCCTGCAGCCGCCGCAGCCGCCAGAAAAGCCGTCTCAGCCGCCGCAGCCACAAGGAGAGCCACCAGGAAAACCGCCGGAGAAGCCGCCAGGCCGCCGAAGTCTCCAGCCCAAAGCCGGGCATCGCCATCTCCAGCCAGGGTGTTTAAGCAGTTCGAAGCCCAAATGGCGACTCTCACACCACCCAGCTGACTCAATCCGCCCCAGCTCCGCACCCGGACTCTCCCACAAAATCCAGGTGGGGAAAGGGGCATCCAGAAAGTTCCCATCGGCACCTCTTACCAACCAAACACAGATCCCCGGAGCCGCCTCAATGCTCGTCCTCCATCTGGACATGCTAATCAATCAATCAATCACTACTACTGCTATACACTCCTTTTGAGATTCAAAGATTCTTCTTTTCTTGTATCTTCCTCCTTTCCTCTGATATATTCATAGTAGAATAGTTCGCCTTTTTCAACCGTGTCAATTCTGTGTCTTTTTGAGCAATTCTTTGGTTAAGAAGATACTCTCTCCTCATCTCCTTACTCTTTTTGGTACCTGTTTCAACACCACAATTTCTTTGTTTTTATACTTTAGTGTCTTCTCTCTTGCTGTTTGCAAAATTTGTGTTTTAATAATTTTCTTAGTAAATCTAATATGGACTTCTCTTGGTAACTTGTTCCTCATTGCATATCTTGTGTGAACATGAAACACTTCATCCATTCCATCCATCATTTTCTCTTCCATTATCTCTAATGCTTCCGCCAGTATTTCTATCATTTTTCCAACAAGGTTTTCACCCTTTTTTTCCTCCATGTTTTGGAATCTCAAGTAAAATTCTGACCTGTCCATCTCCTCTCAATGATTCAATCCTGTCTTTTTCAACTTCACTCAGTCTGGTATTAATATTTCCGATTTCCTTATCTCTTTGTTCTTCTTGTCCTTCAATTTTCTTAAACTTTTCATCATATTTAGTCATCATCTCTTGATATTTTCACTTTCTCATCTGTCTTTTCAATTTTCTGTTGAATATTTTCAACTTTTTCATCCGTCTTTTCCATTCTATGCTGAATCTTCTCCACCTTTTCATTTGTCTCTTCAATTTTCTGGTAAATATTCTCAATACTATTTTCAACATTTTCTATTTTTATCTGTAAAATTTGAATTCCTTGCAAAATCTTCTGTAGTGTATCTTCCTTCTCTTTTTCCTTCTCCTGTTGCAACATCACCTGTATTGATCATTGTCCCCCAGATGGTGAAGAAGAGGGAGTTTTGATTGAGAAACTGGAACTATTACTTTTCTACTCATTTTATAATTATTTCCTAATAAGGTCCCCAAAACAAAGGCCCTCCAACAATAATAAAAATAAGTAGACAAAAAGAGGAGAAAAATATAAATTTAAAAATAAAAAAATAGAAGTTAAAAATCTTCAGGTTCTTGTATACCTTAGTCCAATTTTTTCTACTTATATGCAGAAATAGGGAAGAGATGGGGGGAAAAGGAAAACCTCAAAAATCAAAGACAGACAATTCCCACTTCAAAAAATAAAAGAAGAAGAGAGATCTTCAGGTATTTATATACCCTAATCCAATGGTATGTCAAAATAGAGGGGGAAAAAGGATGAAAAGAAAAAGAAAAGAAGAGCAAGGCAAAAGGCAAAAAAAAAGAGAGAGAAAAAGAAAAATTCCTAGATAAAAAAATCTAAATCCAAACAATAAAAATTCAATTAGAGGGGGGAAAGGAAAAAAAAGTAACCACAAATTCTAGCAAAAGAAAAAAAAGCTACCCACCAATATCCAAGGCTTTTGATATATATCGTTGAATTTCCAGTGCAATATATTTTCAAGGTCACTTCAATCTTCTTTCTTTCAACTCCAACTCTGAGTTCCACTATCAATAATTCACAGATGAGCACCTGTGTAAACAATCTGTCATGCTCACCCCACTATCTCTTTCAGAAAAGAACTCTAGAAAAGAACTCTGAGTCCTTGAATGTAACACACATACATAAACAAGTAATGGAGAAAAAGATACAATATATCCAAGCCTCTAAATGGCAGTGCTTTCACTTTCACTCCTCCCCTCAAAAGCAAGAAAAAAGGGAAAAAAAGAGGAAAGCCACAATGAAATTGCTCTTTTTTCTAAAAGGTTCTTAAAATCATAAACAACATTTAATCCAAAAAGGAATTAGTATAAAAAAGAAAAAGAAGACCATCAAAAGAAGAGACTATTTATACAGAAAAAAAACCAGTCCATTTTAAAGTCAAGTAATTCTGGGAAAAAAAGGAAGAAAAAAAACCCGTCAATCTTAAAAAGAATTTAATGCTGCTTGAAATCTGTCCTCTTTACTTTTAAGTCCACTTTCCAACTTTTAGTGTTCTCTTCAAAATAAGTAATTAAAAAACATCTCACAAACCCGACACACTTTCTTCCACCTTGTCTTTCTTTGAGACTGTCCCAGCTTCAGCAGCTTGATGGCTGCCTCTTTTCCCACCAGCAAAAGAGAGATCAACCAGGGACTTTCTGATGTCCTTGGGATCAACAGGAGGTGCTCTTTCCCTTCACCATCTCTTTGGGATGGTTTAGAGCCAAATGGATCATCCAGCAGAGAAGATATCTACGGCGATTCGGGAGCTCCCAGATCGCGCATAGTACCGCCGGAACGCCAGCCCTGCCTTCTCCCAAGTTGTAACATTATTATTGTAGGCACCTTAAAATGAGATCATTTGCTTGTATATTCCAAGAAAAAAGTGTCAACCTAAATCACAGCTAACTCCTAGCAGATGCATGCAGAAGCCTATTTTGCCTTACTTGCTGTCCATTATTCTTCTGAATTAACCTTCTGTATTGGCTTTCTAAAAATACAATCACTAGATTTTGTTTGTTTGTTTGTTTGTTCCAGCTATGTTCCACCTTACTACTGAAATGAATCATCTAGGTGGGTAACCATAATTGAAATTCAGAAACAACTGCTTTTATTTTTTTAAGAAAAAATAAATTAAAAGTAACACAAAACATAATAACCATGAAAAGCCTAATGAGTGTGATGGAATGTGCACCTGCAGCAGCAGAGGGGGAAGATTTTGCAAACTCAGAGCTTTCCCAGAAAGAGGCCCCATTCAAGAGACTTTGTAACCCCAAGATGGATAGAGGAGGGGGGAGAGGATCATGGTAGCCACACCTTAGAATCTTTGAGGATATAGCTAGTAGCTTAGAAAGTTAGAGCTTTAGTTTGGCAAGATTCTATCCATTAGGTGCAAACAAATAAAGGATTGGACTTGCTTGGATCTCACTGACTCATCTTTGGGTTTGAGGCTGAAAAAGAGAGATGCATTACAGATTACAAATCAACAGACTTGGAAGGGACCATTTTAGGTCATCTAGTCCAAACCCCAACACACCCAAGCAGAAGACTCTGCACCATTTCTGATAAATAGCAATCCAATCTCTTCTTGAAAGCTTCCAGTGATGAAGCTCCCACAACTTCTGAAGGCAAGCTGTTCCATTAGTTGATTGCTCTTACTGTCAGGAAGTTTCTCCTTATTTCCAGGTTGACTCTCTCCTTGTTTGCTTTCCACCCATTATTCCTTGTCTGGCCTTCAGGTGCCTTGGAAAATAGCTTGACCCCCTCCTCTGTGGCAGCCCCTCAAATATTGGAACACCACTATCATGACTCCCCTGATGCTTCTCTTCACTAGACTAGCCATGCCCACTTCCTGCAACTGTTCATCGTATGTTTTAGCATCCAGTCCCTAATCATCTTGGTTGCTCTTCTCTGCACTTTTTTAGAGTCTCAACATCTTTTTATAGTGTGGTGATGAAAACTGGATGCAGTATTCTAGGTGTGGTCTTATTAAGGCTTCATAGAGTGGTATTAGTATCTCACTTGATCTTGATTGTAATGCATGTAGATGCATGTTTAAAAGCCAAGTGGGAGCCAAATATAATTGTCAAGAATTGTCAATTCCTTACATGGCATAACCTGGAAATGAAACAAGAAAAGTCCTCTCCTGCACACTTCATAACTGCATCCCTGATAAACAAGATCCTTTAAGGAAGTCCTCTCAGATATATGTTAAAGACTGGAAAGATTATCTGTTATGTATATTGTATAGTCTATGTATTAAGAAACTTGATTTCCAATTTCCCTAGCCAGCACAGTGTAGGATGATCTTCAGGGACTTCTGGAGAAGAGCTCTGAGACCATAAAGAATGAACAATTCCAAACTTAATAGAAAAATACTTTATGGCAGCTGGTTATAAAGCAAAAATCTTGTTTCCGTGAACTGTATACTGTCTGACCTGGAAATTTTCAACAAAAATACCATAAAAATGTGCCACTCAAATGTAAGCGGACCATTTTTCATGCTATTTTGATTGAAAATTGGAGGCAAGATTATTTATGGATGTCTTTATCCATGTGCATACATGGAAAATACAGGCACTTTTAAAAGGTATTACTGTATGTACTGGCAGAGAAGCCCATCTGTGGATAAGCTGAATCCCATTTTTTAGGTTTTGGCATCTAAAATTCTTATCTATAAGGAACGTTGAGTTAAAGACATTCATGTACATGGGTGCTACTCCACAGCACTTTAAGGCGGCTGTGGGAAGCTGACTCAGTTGTGCACAAGGTTAAGCCAACTCTGTTTCATGCAGGTCGCCAAAATGCCAGAGCCTATCAACTGCCCCACTTTGCCCATCGGGTCATGCAACATGGAGCAGCTGAGGAAAGGGTGAGAAAGCCACCCTCTCCATTAGAGATCTCACTGCCAAGACCAGCAGCAAGAACAGGTTCCAATGTCGCTTAGTTGTAACGGGCAAGCCACAGAGAATTGGGTATCTGCTCAGGCAACAGGAAAAGGGCTGGAAATGAAACCTTACCAGGAGTTTCCTGACAACATCCCAGGGATTTAGGGAAGAGGGCAGGAAGACCATATTCCAAATGCAACTTCTGACGCAGTTAATCTAATCTGGTGCAACTATCAATATGGTAATTTGACTAGACTAGTGTCTTACTACTAGATTAAGCATTTCACAAGAGCAGGGCTTTGGTGTCTATAAAATAAACCTTTTTATTTTCTTTTGGTTATTATTATTATTATTATTGCCTAGTATTATTAGCCAATGTCTTCAGGGCATATTGCTGTACTAGTTTTAAAACAGTATTGCAATTGATGTTAATGTACACCCTTGAGAATTTCCCAGCCAACCTAACAGTTTAATATTTAAAAACATTATTCTAGGATCTACAAGAATTCTTTATTTTCAAGTTTCTTAATAATCCATGTATCGCATTCCAAAACATTACTTAGGAATAAAAATATGCCATGCTGACTTGGGGATATTCTTGAGGAACCAAATAGCAGTACCAGAATGATGATAAATCATGCCACTAGCTGGTGCTGTTGTTACATTAAACAACATTGTGACTAGAAACTGATGCAATGTGTGTTTTGGTCGCTGGCTGCAATGTGTTCCTGCCCACAAGAATCCTTGGGATTAAACCTGAACTGTGGCCCAGGAAATCCTTTAACATGAATAACCTTGGAAGCTAATTTGGCTCTTTTTCTTTTTCTCCCGAGAGAAGGACCTGCCAATTCAATGCCATGTGGGGAAGAAAGGGAGGGGCAGTCACCCCGAAGTAGAGAAGAGCCAGCCACTAGCAGCACCATCACCACCTAACATGACGAAAGAGTGCTTCTGTAGCTTCCATCCAGTCTTTATTCCACAAGATACTTAGGGAGGGGTGCAAAGTTTGGTCACCTGTTCCTGCTGTAGCCTAATGCCTGAGTCCTTGGAGGGCATTTGCCCGTTCCTCCTTTTCACCATCAGGGGGCTAAAGTAACTCTTTTATCCTCTCCAAGTTTGGGAGCACATCGATTTGCATCGCAGTAGACTCCAACTCAACCAAACTGGCCGTGAACTCCTACCCTTGGACCAAGAAAGCGAAAGAGCGTCGCCTGTGCCCATAACCTTCTTTGGGCTCCTTGTTGGGAGAGGTGTCCTTGGAACTGTCAGTCCATTGGTTGAGTTTATTGGATAAGAGGTGAACAATGCATGTCGACAACTTGCAAGCCGGTTCTCTCTTTGTATGGATGCGTCTGGTCTCCAGGCTGAGGCAGAGAAAAAGGAAAGTGATACAAGAGGTTGTGAGTGAAGGATGACAGAGAAACCATAACCCGGCAAAACCCAGGGAAGAAACCAAGGTGCAGGGCAGAGCCACAGGAAACTGAGAAGGGTTCTTCCAGTTTAGGAGAATGAGCCCCTCTCAGCTTTAGGCACCTTGACCTACTTTTGCCACCTGCAGACCTGACATCTATCTTCTTAACAGAGTAGAAGTCAATGTGCAGGAGGAGCCCACCTTCAACGATCATGGGGAGGCATCTCTAAGGATGTGAGAGCCTCCCTTGTTGGAACCAAGTCCAACTCCTTTGTTGCTCTCTCCCTTCTTGCTCAAACCTTCCATCCTTCCATTCCCCCCTCCTTTGCCAGCAAATACTCTGAGCATCACAACATTTAAGTGAGAAGACTTCATTACCAGGGCAGCTGCAGGATGTCTCACATCCCGGTGCGGATGAAAGAATGCACCTTGGATCAGCCACTTGCTTTGCCAGGTTCCGGCTTTCAAGCTTGGTTGCATCTACTCCGAAGAACAAAGCAGAACCCAGGTAGAGAAGAGTGCGAAAGGGCTTTCCTCTTGTCTGGGAGAGAAGGGCAAAGGGTCAACACAAGCCTGATCTTCGCCAAGGTGGGGGAGAGTTTCTTGGCAGGTCGGGCGCACTGTGGGCCCCTCCTCTCCTCCCTCTGCCTTCATCGTTCTCCCCATTCAGCGAGTGAGGACCTTTTCGGCTACACTAACGTCCGCTTAATCATTCATTACAGCGGGATCAATACTGAGTCCAGGGCTCCCATCTGACACACTTTCCCTTTGCTTAGAAAGGCTGAAGGCTAAAGCCCCCCCCAAAGGCACCCAGGTAGAAGTTACTCTCCAGTTGCCCACCGTTGCTTTTCCCCTCTTCCACGCCCAACGCAAGTCAACTCTGACCGTCGCTGCTTTTAGGCTCGCCTGCTCCCTTGAACTTCTAAAGGAAGCCCCGATCCAAAGACCGGCAGCCCGAGCAAGTGTCTCTCGGCCGCTTTGCGACCAGCGCTATACACACACGGTACACACTGCGTAACACACGCGCTTTGAAGCGACTCCCTTTCTCCTTTTTTTCTCCCCCGCCCGCACCTTAAACTCCCACTTAAGAATTAAAATAATAATAATAATAATAATAATAATAATAATAATAATAATGCAGACCTGATAAGGAGGATAATCCAACCGAGGCTTCCCACAAATCCTCCTGTAACCTAAATGCAAAGATATAACCCCAAAGCTGCCCGTCTCGATCTACCTCTTCTTGCCAGCCACTGAAGTTACCACTCCCTCATCGCGCCCCGCTTGCCCTTTCTATAGAGCAGCGGTGGGGAAAGGTGAAGGAGAGGGGGGAAAGGAGCGGGGTATTTACTAAGGTCACGGGGTAAGATGTGGGGGTCAGGCTCCCATGCAGCTGAGTAATGCGCTCTGGCTTCCTCGCGGTGCATCTCCTGCCCCGCACAAATACATTGGTCCACGGTGCTTTTTCCCTACAGGCGCACATACGCTCACACACATCTGCGCCTCCTCGCGAACTTACAAACCCAGCCCCTCCCACTTTCCCCTCTCTTTCAATTCCTCAGCTTTTAACGTTTTTTGCAACAACTTCTCGGTTGCGGGAGGCTTTCTTTTGAAATGGATTTTTGTTTTGTTTTTGCTGAAAGCTTTTCTTTTTCTTTCTTCTCGAGGAAAACGTGAAGGCAGAAGAAAGTTAACCCCGTCTGAGGAGCGCTTTGCCCCCAATCAACTCTCGGTTTTATAGGCAAATGTAATTTCCCGCAATCTTTTCGAAAGGAGAGGGACGCTGCTAGCTGCAAAGGAAGAGTTGCTTGCGGTGGCATGTTCCTAGCCCCGGTCGTTCTGGGAATCTGCAAAACTATCTACTCAAATGAGGTGGCTTTCCTTGGCGCTTAAAAGGTTTATCCGTATCGGATCGTTGGAGTTTGTCAGCGGTAGTTCGCAAGGGATACGTGTGTATACATACGTGTGTGTATACATACATGCACACACACACACACACACACACACAGGCACTTGCGCGCACACACATATGGTGTGAAGAGAGAGAGAGAGAGCCTCCCCAAATCCTGCTGTGCTGGTTCTAGTTAGGTGTGTGTATATGTGCTTCAAGGCGGGATGACTGAAGAAACTCAGGAGGATTATGGCAGGAGTGTATCTATTCCCAACAGGGTCACCCAAGGCGAGAAGGTCATTCCACTGCCCAGCTAAAGTAAACAGACATCTATATTGGGTTGCAGTGATGTAGGAAGGTGCCAGAGGCAGGCAATTACTTCCACCAGCAAGGGCAAAGAGCCTTGGTGGTGCAGGCTGTTAAATGCCTAGCACTTAGCTCCAGCTGCCTGCAATTAGTGCAGGCTCGAATCCCACCAAGCTCAAAGTTGACTCAGCCTTCCATCCTCCCCGGGTAGGTAAATTGAGGACCCAATATTATTGGGAGCAATAAGCTGACTTTGTAAAAAATGCCACTTGGGGGCGGCCAAAAGCCCTAAGTAATAAGCAGGCATATACAATAGAATGAAGGCTATTGCTAAGGTTGATGAGAGTGTGGTGGCTCAGCAGTTTCCGCTTCCTGGAGGAAGCGGACTATCTAGATCCAGACATCGCGGCCCGCCTGGGTTCAGCACGACGCATTGGTCGCACTGGTGGATGATCTCTCTGAGGCGCAGGACAGGGATTTTCCTCTGTCCTGGTCCTATTAGATCTGCTCATACCATTGACCATGGTATCCTATTGCGCCTACCGGGGTTGGGAGTGGGGGCACTGCTGCAGTGGTTCTCCTCCTACCTTTCAGGTGTTCACAATCGGTGCTGGCAGGGGGCAGATCCCAAGGGCACTCACTTGTGGGGTCCCTCAGGGTCGTCCTCTCACCCCCTCTGTTCAACATCTATATGAAGCTGCTGGCGAGATCATCCGTGGTTTTGGGTGAGGTATCATCAGTATGCTGATGATACCCAGTTGTATATCTCCACCCCAAGCCAAATCAGTGATGCCCCCTCTCGTGATGACCCGTTGTCTGGATGGTACAGATCTGGATGGGCAGGAACGGCTACAGCTCAACCCGCCAAGACTGAGTGGTTGTGTGTACAGGCATCTCGACCAGTCAACAGATTCCACCTTGGTCATAGGGGAGAGGTGTTGCCCCTGTGGACAGGGCACGAACCTGGGAGTCCTCCACAGCTCAGTTTGGAGGAGCAGGTGGAGGCTGTGGCCAGGGGCCTTTTGCCCAGGTCCCACTGGTTCACCAGTTGCCCATATCTGGACCGAGATGCCCTTCACGATCACTCATGCACTTGTCATGTCCCGACTTGACTACTGCAATGCTCTCTATTTAGGACTGCCCTTGCATACCATCCAGAGGTTTCAGCTGGTGCAGAATGTGGCTGCGCGGGTTGTGATGGGAGTTTCCGATACTCCCATGTTACACCCTCCTGCGCAAGCTGCATTGTTACCGGTTGCCCTCTGGGTGAGATTCAAGGTGTTGGCATTAACATTCAAAGTCCTTCATGGCTTGGGTCCGGGTACTTGTGGAGCATCTCCTGCCAATATCGAATACCGACGCCCTGTGCGCACAGACAGGGACTCCTCAGGGTGCCGCCTGCAAGAGACAATGTTGCTGGCAGTGCCTCGGGAAGGGCCTACTCTGTTGCAGCTCGCCTTGTGGAACCAACTCCTTTGGAGCTCCGCTGGCTCCTGATCTTCGCCTTCCGCCGCAATTTGAAGACCTGGTTGTTTGAACAGGCCGGGCTGGACTGACCTCTGGAGGGGGGGGTTAAATTTATTTTAAATTAATTTTAGTGATTGGGCTTGTTTGTTTAATTTTTTTTAAATATTTATTGTTGTCTTTTTATTGTGAGTTGCCCCGAGTCCTCTCGGAGAGGGGGCGGCATACAAGTCCAATTATAAATAAATAAATAAATATTGCTGAGCACATTGGGATGTGCTCCACAGATTGTGTCACTCTGAGTCTCTGAGAAGGGCATGTATATAATGTGAATTTTTTAAAAAAACGCTATTACCTCATACTGTGTGGGAGAAGGCAATGAAGGTAAACCACTCCTCTGATTTTTACTAAGAAAACCATATCCTTAATTTACAGAAAAATTATCTAGTGGCCTTTCAAAGTTACAACTTCACTGAAAAAGTGACCGTTTTTCACAGGACCCTTGAAATATCCCCATGGTCACGTGATCGAAATTCAGATGCTTGGCAAATGACTTATATTTATGACGGCTGCAGTGTCCTGGGATCATGTGATCATCTTTTGTGACCTGACAGCCAAGTCATGGTTAAACCGACTCCAGAACAAGTGTGTTACTAATTTAACAACAAGGATTCATTTCAACTTCCCTGGCGGTCACAAACAGAGCAAAACTCGCTTAATAAATGCCTCACTTAGCAACAACAATTTTGGGCTCATTTGTGGTCGTAAGTTGAAGACTACCTGTAGAAGCTATAACATGATTGATGGATATAGTGCCAGATGATGTCCCCTTAGGTTGAAGAGCACACAACCTCAATGAGGGCACGTGCATGTGCAGGATGTGCACATATTGCATTTTGGGTATGTTCATGTGGTTTTGGCATGCGGTCCCAAAAAGGTTCACCATCATTGCTCTGCATAGAAATCAATCTCATTTTCAGGCCACTAATTTCTTTAAAAATTGACTTATTTAAGAATTTTCAAGTGCTACAGACAGCATGTTCTGCAACCTCATTATTCAGTGGTTTTCATGGAATTCTACAAATTAATTATTCTCCAGTTCATTCTACACTGTTCATTTTATTATGAGCAGTATAGAATGAACTGTTCAATTCAGTTCATTACTGTTCAGTTCACTGATAATTCTTCAGTTCATTCTGTGCTTGTTTATAGGGAGAAAAGTGGCGGTGGTGAGACCCCTCCTGAAGAAGCCTGCTCTGGACCCAGCCGTATTGAACAACTTTTCGTCCGGTCTCCAACCTTCATTTTGCCTGAGGTTGTTGAGAGTGTGGTGGCTCAGCAGTTTCCGCTTTTCCTGGAGGAAGCAGACTACCTGGATCCGTACCGGGCTTCCAACCCGGTATAGCATGGAGACGCATTGGTCGCACTGGTGATGATCTCTGGAGGGCAGGGGGGTTCTCCTCTGTCCTGGTCCTGTTAGATCTCTCAGTGGCTTTTGATACCATTGACCATGGTACCCTGTTGCGGCGTCTTGAGGGGTTGGGAGTGGGGGGCACTGTTTTGCAGTGGTTCTCCTCCTACCTCGGGTGCCTGCCAATGGTGTTGGCAGGGGGGCAGAGGTCAACTCCAAGGGCCCTCACTTGTGGGGTCCCTCAGGGGTCAGTCCTCTCGCCCCTTCTGTTCAACATCTTTATGAAGCCGCTGGGCGAGATCATCCATGGTTTTGGGGTGAAGTATCATCAGTATGCTGATGATACACAGTTGTACATCTCCACCCCAAACCACATCAGTGATGCCCTCTCCGTGATATCCCATTGTCTGGATGGACAGGAACATGCTTTGGCTCAATCCAGCCAAGACGGAGTGGTTGTATACCGACATCTCGGTCCAGTCAAGATATTCCATCTTTGGTCATGGGGAGAGGTGTTGCCCCGTGGACAGGGCACGAACCTGGGGGTTCTCCTGGACTCTGGCTCAGGTTGGAGGAGCAGGTGGGCCAGGGGGTTGCCCAGGTCCGACTGGTTCGCCAGTTGCGCCCATATCTGGGCTGAGATGCCCTGCAGACGCATCACTCATGCACCTGTTACCTCGACTCAACTAACGCTCTCTATTTAGGACTGCCCTTGCACACCATCTGGAGGCTTCAGCTGGTGCAGAATGCAGCCACGCGTGTTGTGATGGGAGCTTCCAGTATTCCCCGTTATACCCCTCCCGCGCAACCTGCATTGGTTACTGGTTGCCTCCGGGTGAGGTTCAAGGTCCTGGTGCTGATATACAAAGTCCTTCAAGGCATGGGTCCGTGTTATTTACGGAGCGTCTGCCGGCATCAAGAGCCAACCTGCTCTGCAAAGGCCCACAGGCAGGGGCTCGTGCCATCTGACTCAATGCTGGCGTCCCCGGGAAGGGCCTATTCTGTGGTGGCCCCGCCTCCCTATGGAACCAACTACCCTGGGCTCTGTTGGCCCCTGACCTTCATACCTTCCGCCATGATCTGAAAACCTGGCTCTTCGAACAGGCTGGGCTGTGCTGACCTCCGGGGGAGGGGGGTTAAATTTGGTCTAGGATCTTTGGGTTTTAGAGGAATTTGGCTTGTAATATTTAATACTATTTTAGGTAATTAATTTATTGTCAGTTTTTAGTTGTTAGCTGCCCCGAGTCCCTTTGGAGAGGGGGCGGCATACAAGTCAAATAAATAAAATAAATAAAAGTGAATAATAATTGCAGAAATTATTATTACGAATACCACATCCTTCTAGTTGAAGCATATCCCATATAAATCAATCTCATTTGCAGGCCAATAACTTCCCTTAATAACTGGGTTAAAATGGACTGGCAAAAGATTACACTTTCTCCTCAGAGAAAAATAAATCTTTTTCTACAGCTCAAGTGGAAAAAGAAACAGCAAATTTGTACTTGATATTGATTATAGAAAGGCCTTCAATTAGCTTAATCATGTCAAGCTGCGGAAAGTGTTCAGAAAAATTGGAATCTCAGAACATCTCATTGTACTCATGGGAAAGCAACATAAGTCAGGAAGTCACAATATGGTCAGAACATGGTGAAATAGATTGCTCCAGGTTGGCAAAGAAATGACGCGAGCTCCCCAACTTGTATTTATTCAAACTATATACTCAATATACAGTCAGGGAAGCAGGATTGGAAGAAGATGAGAATGGTTTTAAAATTGGAGGAAGAAACATCAATAACATGATATGCTGATAACACTGTCTCAATTGCCAGCAATGCAAAGGATCCACAAGCTATAGTAATAAAAGTGAAGCCCAGTGAAAAGTGGAACTAAAACATAAAGAAGACCCAACAATAACAAGACATGCAAAAAAAGGGGGAAGGGGGTTAGAACAACTAGCCAGTTGACAGTGAAGATACCAAAGGGGTAGATAACTTCCTCTTGTTAGGATCAGCCATGAACAGTAAAGAAACCAACAATGAAGAGATACATGCAGACCAGCACTTGGTAGAGTAGCCATGAGGACCACGGAAAAGGAATCAAACACTATGATATATCTATACTTACAAAGAACAGAACTGTACAAGCCATGTGTGACACAAATGCTGTGACACTGTGGATGTAAAAGTTGGACTTCCAAGAAGCAGGTTAGGAAGAATATTGATACCTTTAAACTTTGGTATTGGAGAAGACTTATGAGAATACTGCGGAAAGTCAATAAAACAAATCAAAGGACCATAAACCAGAGTTCTCACTTGAAGCACAAATGATCAGGTTTCTAAGACTTAACAACAACTTGATAGCTAATGATGATGATGATGATGATGATTTAAGGACTCAGATGACAAGGTGGAAAAATAGCTAATCCTTAGTTTAAAGATGCACTTTGTGACTGAACAAGATAAACTTTACTTCCAGTGAGAAAATCTGTGGCAGTATCAGGCATTATAGTATTATTGTAACTAGGCGGGTGTATATTCGATCCTTAGAGAAGTAGAATAGTTGCAGTTTCTAAGGGAAAACCCCTGACTTCCAGCTAAGAAGTATGTTCCTCTAAATTCAGGAAAGTACCCATAAATTTCTGAGGCAAAACCATAATGAAATATCTCAGCTGTTTCCAATAAATAGTAACTATCAGGATAAATTAAAGAATTTGACAAATTATTGATGCTATTTTCAGTGCATCCAGCAGAATGATTTTTGCAGATTTCAGACATTTTAAATTTAACTTAATTGGGAACTATAACTACTATACTTCTACTTTTTTCTGAATGTTTAGTCTGGACTTAGATTTAGTTTGTATTTTGTACAATCTGAAAATGGTGGGGGAGAGGGAAAAAGGAAATATGCAGGAAAGGCAAGGCAAAACAACATGGCATTTCTGCCTAGTGGAACATTGATCAGTTTGTAAAAGTGCAATATTTAAAACCTTAATTAACTTTATGACAAAGCAGTGTTGGATTAGTTTGGGTACATCAGGAAAGCAATTGTTGGTTACCAGAAACCATAATTATGTGGTGTGGACAGTACATCACCAGGTAGGGACAAAAGGAAGAGAGATTATATTGTCAAGTAGATGAAGTTAGGATTTCCTATCTCTGAATCCCCTTTAACAGGTATTTAACTACCAGTTATCTATTTCTTTTAATGTATTATACAATCAACAGAACACTCAACAATTGTTATTTTAGATTTAGCTTTCTTATGCAGCCAATGTTTGTTTTAGACTATGCAGTGTGAGGCACCTGCATGTGATTTCATGCCTTTCTTCATTCACAATTATTCTGTGAAGTAGATTCTGCTTCACATGGATGACTGATCCAAAGATACCCAGTGGATTCATGAATTGGGATCCTAACCTGAGAGTATCCACTAGTGTGTTGGAGCTGCAACTCCCAGAATTTTAACCAGCATCTAGAACAACTTACCATAGGGTCCATTTTCCCCCTCATTCAATCATGTCCAGTTCTCAGAACTGGCTGGAAAGTCCCTGCAGTTTCCTTGGCAAGGTTTTTTAGAAGTGATTCCCATTGCCTCCTTCCAAGGACTAAAAGGAAGTGACTGGCTCAACATCCCCCAAGTGGCTTTGTGCCCAAAGTGGGACTAGGATTCATGTTCTCCTGGTTTCTAGCCTGATGCTTAACCATTACATCAAAAAGTCAATGAGGAGAGCTGGATTCACTTAATGACCATGTGAGTCACCTAACTGCAGTGATTTGCTTAACAACTGTGGCAAAAATGGCTGTAAATTGGGTTATTTAACAACCATCTTGCTTAGCACAGCCCCAATTGTTGTCTTAAGTCAAGGATGACTTGTAATGCTGTTTGGCCGGTAATAGTTTTCCAAGGACTACAGCAGGGCTTACTGTTTTTTGGCCAGCTTTGCTTGTGCCCAGGGGAGAAAAATGGCTCAAGGGACCCTGGTCAAAGAAGGTGACTTATCTGGACTCCTTTACCTCTGACAGACTGGAGAAGGGCAGGAAGTTTGTGAAGGAAAAGAACAACCAATTTTCCTTTTATAGAAAATAAGGCACAAGTAGGTAAGTTTAGGTATTGTAAGAGCTACCAGAACCAGATGGTGCCCAATCTGGTCTTGCCTGGGGCCTTATATTAGCATACACATGTGTATTTAAATGTGGGGTGAGGAATATGTAGAATGGGGATGTGAAGAGCAAAGAGGAAGAAAATTTTAAAACCCCTTTCTATTTATTTTAATGGTAATGGCGCCCCATTCCTCCTCTTCTATATTGTCCAGTTTTTTAAAATATTTATATTATAGTCATAGACCAGAGACCAGAACAAATAAAAATACTCTGTAAATATACAGTTAAAAATAATTGTAATAAAGTAATAAACAACAGCTTAAATCTATGAGAACATCCAGTCTGTCAATTATACATGGTCTAACTATACTAAAATTACAATCCATAGTCAATCCAACTGACTGGCCCATAGTCAGTTTAATACTAAAAGGGAAAGGAATAAGCAGTGCAATGGATTTGCCACATTTGTTGTATAAAATAGCTATGTTATTAATCCAAAACAAAGCATTATTGTCCAGTTTTAATTTAAATTTAAATTTAATTTTTTTGAAAATCAGCTGTAGCTGAGGAATGGATTTTGGAGTGAATAAAATGCCTTGCAGATAATTTATAGTTGTTAATAATAATAGTTATTTGCAGAATGCAAATCACTTATGACCATACTGAAAAATTTACATTGTAAACAACCAACCAGTTTCCTCATAGAGGAACTCATTATTGAATCCTAAAACCTGTTAAATGCTGCCTAGAGCTTTTATTTGTTCTATATTGCAATACAGTTAATAAACTACAGTTCCTCTAGCTTCCCAGATTGATTATCTTTCCTGATAAAGACTTCTATTAATGTTGGCTGACCTGAGTGCTTCATTTGAACTGAAAAGTCATGTTATAAATGTCTTAGCAGTAGATTAAACAGTAATAGAAAAATGCTACGTATGCTCACGTTGGTCATTGGTTAATGTATATTGATTGTTGGAAATCAAGATTCTGTTTTCTATCCATTCTGTTGTTCTTGCTACCAAAGCACACAAAATCTTAATTTAATATTACACTGATCAAGATGTATGTGTTCCTTTAAAATCATTCTCTCCAAAAAATAAAGATGGCTATTTTTAGCAGCACCATTTCTCTGCCTCCCTTTCAGAACCATTTCCTTTTTGTTACATTTAGCATAGCTGAAGTTGTAGGGGAAAATGTTTGATTTGGATTAATAACACAAATAGATCTTCATTTTGAAAATGTTCAGGAAGCATGAAGGAAGAAACTGACGAAGGTAGAATAAAGATGAACAATGTAAGCCAATACGATTCAGTTTCATGCACAGAATTATACAAAAACCATACCATTAAAAGTACACACACATAAAGAAGTGCCTTCCTGGATTTATTTATTTTCTATGCACAAAATGAGCATGTTAAGTCATTTTTAATTTGACCACTAGGTGGCTCTATATTCATGTTATTTATTGAACTTATCGCTCCCCACCCCAACTGAAGTAATCACAAATCTGTAAACATCCATCACATGCAGGTATCAATCTCTGTAACAAATTGCTAAATTTGTGTGTAATCTAAATCCTGTTGCTTTAAAACCTGCCCAAGGTTACCCAGCTGGCTTTTATGACTTAGGCTGTAGACCAAATTATCTAAATAAATCATAAAAACCTTTAAAAAAAGTATTCATGTGACCCTGAAATAAATAAAAGTTAGGTGTAAATCAACAACTAATCTCAATATTCTGACACTAGCAAATATACCTCATGCAAAGGGATCAAAGATACACTACACACCATCAAAATAACAGTGGTGGAGGCTGCCAGAAGTGCAAGAACCAAAACTTTGTGCCTCACTTAACATCTAAAGGAGTAAAAGAAGAGGAGGAGAAGGAGAAGGAGGAGGAAGAAGTGGGATTACAATTCAGACAAAACTATGCACCACATACAGTAGCTTTCTTTACTTGATCTTAGTAGAGCTCATTAAGAGCTCCCTGCAGGAAGTTGGAAATAGCTTTTTTCTGTTATTTTCATGGGAATTTCAACTTACTTCTCTGTCCCTTAACTTTTACTTAGGTTCCTTAATTGGCACATTGCTTGCGACTCCTGATACTGACACAGGGAATTTCAAATATGCTGGTCCTTTTTCCATCTGAATGTGGTACCTTCATACTGCAACTACTAGGGGAAAAAAACTACAACGAAGTCCAGAAATACACATACGAAAATCATTAATTAAACAAACAGGTCTGTGTGCACTGGCTGCTCAGATTGCATAGACCTAAGAGCTTTAATTACTCTTATAACTCAGAATATTACCAAAGGATGTAGTTTATGAAATTTAAAAGTAACTATGTAACAAAGGTATTTCAACTCATGCAATCATGGGCATTCAGACTTTTGCAGTCCAGATTTTGGAACACAAGATACAACTCAGTTGCAGAGTGAAGAAATTGATACTTGTTGATCTTCTGGAGGTTGAGCCAATGTTTCTCTCTTCCAATTTTTTTAGTGCTATTTTGTGAATTTTCATGAGTTTATATGCCTCCTTCATGTATCACATGATGTTTTGTTCCTATCTATGGTACCCACAGTGTAAACAAACAGTTCAAATAATAAATAAATAAATAAATAAATAAATAAAAACAATAGCTAGAATCCACATTTTGGTAAATATTCATTATTGGCATTTTTGAAACTTGACATTTTCTTTTTTTTCCCCCAATTCTTTTTTATTTTTTAAGACAAACATGAACAAACAAATACATAAAAACATAAAACCATCTTCCATTTTGTACAGTGTGTCAGTTGGTTACACATCATTTGTGCTATCTTTTCATAGTCATCACTCACAATTTATATAAATTCTCATATTATCAATCTAACATAAGCTTATATATTTATCAGTTATTAATCATTCATGACTAATCTATTTATTTCATCATTTAATACGAGATATTCTAGCTTTCATTTATAAGATTTGTATTACACTTTCACCCAATGGTTATATATGTTTATATTATAATTAATATAAATCTATTAAATATGTTACAAAATTTCCTAATATGTTACCTTACCATGTCTTTTATCCCATTGATAAAATTGTTTATCTTCTGGTTCTCTAATTTCAAATGTCAATTTACTCATTTTGGCACAGTCCATAATTTTCTTTCCTCCTGCATTTTTCATTTTTCCAATTCTTTTTCATTTTTCCAATTCTTAGCAAATACAATTCTAGCTGCTGTTAAGACATTTACAATCAAGTATTTCAGTTCTTTATTGTATATTTCTGGTATGATTCCCAATAAAAATATCTCTGGTTTAAAGTCTATATGCTGTTTTATCATTTTTTCCAGCCATGTGTGAATTTTAGTCCAATATCCTTTTGCATCCGAACATGTCCACCACATATGGTAGTATGAATCGGGTATCTGATGACATTTCCAACATTTGTCCGATTTATCCTTAAACATTCTCGTGATTCTCGTTGGGGGTAGATGCCACCTGTAAAACATCTTATACAAATTTTCTTTATATGCAGTTGACATTGTCATTTTGTAGTTTTGAGACCACAATTTTTGCCATTTCTCTAAATCAATTCCATATCCAAAATTTTTCCCCCAAGCAATCATCGTTTCTTTAACTTGCTCCTCCTCCAATTTAAATTCTAATAAATGTCCATAAAATTTTTAAATTACCTTTTCGTCAGTACCCATCAAAATTTTATCTAAAACCGTCATCATAAATACCTTCTGATTTAAAATCTTCATCAAATCTAGATTGTATTTGCAAATATGAAAACCAATTCATCTTTACACCTTGTTCTTCCAACGCTTGCATAGATTTAAGTTCACCCTTTTCATTCAATATCTCAACATATGTAACTGTTTGTTCCTTTTTATATATTATTGGATAAGAAAAAGCTTCAATAGTAGATAGCCACAGTGGAACTTTTAAATAATATTGTCTTTTTATCTTCTCCAGTTTAAAAACAATGACTCTCGAATGTAATGTGTTCTGTCTCACCTTCCCTTCCCCAGAAGGTAAGGAACGCTAACACAGAGAGTCACGCTGGCCTGTCTCCAAAATCCCAGTTATCTCTCCCGACAAGAGTGTTGGCAGTCACCCAGGCTCTCACTGCCAAATTCAAAGCCAACAAGAAATGCAGTACTCACAGAAGGCTGATTTATGTTCAGAGTCCAAAAACTAAATCAAGCACACAGACGGAATCCTTGGCTTCATTTTTACACTTTGTCACATACAGAGACTGCAACGTAGGCACACCCACTTTTATACCTGGTGGGGTGTGGTCCAGCTCAATCTCGGGCTCTCCCACGCCCCCTACGTTGCTGCTGACGTTTCTCCCTCCGACGTTGCCTGGGATCAAGCCAGGAACCCTCCTCCTCCCCTCTCGCCATGGCCGCACTGATACACGTCTCTCAGGCAGTTCCTCTTGGCTTTCCAGGAAACCTGAGGCATTGCCAGGGAGGAAGGTCCTGGGGAGGGGCCTGCCAGGGAGGAAGGTCCTGGGGAGGGAGACCTTGCCAGGGAGGAAGATCCTGGGGAGGAAGGCCCTGGTGAGGAAGGCATTGCCCGTTCCTCCTCTTCTTCTTCATCATCCAGGTCCTCTTCCTCTGTCAGCACAGGCTCACGAGGTTGGGCCACAACAGTAATGTCTTCTAAAATACCCCTGTGTTTTCGTTCCCTTATACCAGCGGAAGGCATGCCAGCCCAACAGCAGACTTCTAAAGTCACTAATCTACTATTCCTTAATGTTATCCATTCCTTTACCCACATCAAATTTGCTACCTGGTAATATAATTCCCAATTGGGCAAAGCAAACCCACCTCTTAATCTTGCATCTTGCAGCAGTTTAAGTTTTATTCTCACTTTTTTGCCCTGCCAAATGTATTTCAACACAATTTTATTTAAGTCATCAAAGAACTCTTTCTTTAGGCGAATTGGAATCATCTGGAATAGAAATAAGATTCTAGGCAATACATTCATCTTAATTGTAGATATTCTCCCAATCAATGATAATTGTAAGTTTTTCCATTTTGTCAGATCTGTCACAATCTGCCGTTTGAGCTTAACGTAATTATCCTCCTTCAATGTGCTACATCTTGATGTGATATGTATCCCTAAATATTTAACCTTGTTTGTGACCTGTATTTCTAAAAGTTCTTCCAATTCTTTCTTTCGTCTTGCTAACATATTCTTTGTTAATATCTTTGTCTTATCTTTATTTATTTTCAAACCTGCTACTTTTCCATATTCTTCTATCTTTTCTATTAATTTGGGTGCTGTTTCCAATGGATCTTCTGATATAAATACTAGGTCATCTGCAAAAGCTTGTAACTTATACTCTTCCTTTTTAATTTTCATTCCTTTTATTTCTTTCTGTTCTCTAATATTCCTGTTCAGCACTTCTAACGTTAAAACAAACAGCAGAGGCAACAGTGGACAACCTTGTCAAGTCCCTTTTGTTATGTCTATCAATTCTGTTAGTTCTCCATTTATCATAACCTTCGCAGTCTGTCTATGATATATTGTTTCAATGGCTTGAATAAATTTTTTACCAAAGCCCATTTGCACCAATTGCAGTAACATAAATCGCCAACTCACGTTGTCAAAGGCTTTTTGTGCATCTAAAAACATCAGGGCCATTTGCTTTTCAGGATGTGCCTCATAGTACTCCAAAGTATCCAGGATTATTCTCATGTTGTCTTTGATTTGTCTCTTTGGCAGGAATCCATTTTGATATACATGAATAAAGTTATTTAATATCTTTTTAATCTTTCTGCCAAAATTGAAGCAAAGATCTTATAGTCTGAGTTTAGTAAAGATATGGGTCTATAGTTTTTAACTTGCTGTGGATCTGTGTCCTCCTTTGGTATAAGTGTGATATATGCTTCTGTCCATGTTTGGTGTATTCTCTTCTTAAGCATAACTTTATTCATAACTTCTAGTAATTGAAGATTCAGTGTTTCCTGGAAGGTCTTGTAAAATTCCACTGGCAATCCATCTGGACCTGGTGGTTTTCCAACATTCTGTTTTTTTAAAGCTTCTGTTAATTCCATCATTGTTATATTCCCCTCTAACATTATTTCAATGTCTTTAGGTATCTGGGGTAGTTTCACTTTTTGTAAATGTTGCTTAAATTTTCTTCTTTGAATACCCTCTTGAAAGTACAATTTTCCATGGTAGTCTTGTATAATTTTTTTCTTCTCCTCGTTACCATAGCAGATATGTCCTTCTTTGTTTATTAATTGGCTTATCCTTCTTGATTCTCTCTCCTTTCTCAATTTATAGGCTAACCATCTGTGTGGTTTGTTTGCATCTTCAAAATAATTTTGTTTGGCATTTTTAATTTTTTGTTCTAGTTCCTCTTTTTCCATTAGACCCATTTTATGTTTAGTTATGTCCATTCTAATTTTAATGTCTTTTTTGCGGGGATTTCTGTAGCTCCTTTTCCAGTTTCTTATAGTCATCTTCCAATGTCTTGAAGATCTTTTTCTGTATTATATTTCTTTTCCTTGTATAATCTATTATCAAACCTATTATTATTATTATTATTATTATTATTAATTCAGACTTGTATGCCGCCCTTCTCCCCAAGGACTCAGGGCGGCGAACATATAAAAAGAGAAATATTTACAATAAAACAATATTAAACAAAAACAAGTCTAAAATTACTAAAAACATTAAAAAACAATTAAAATTACGATAAAAACAGTACAATTAAAACAACCCACCCCCGGGTCAATCCAGGCCGGCCTGCTGAAACAGCCAAGTCTTCAGGTCTCGACGAAAGGAGCGGAGATCAGGGGCCAAACGAAGATCCGCAGGGAGCTGATTCCATAGGGCGGGCGCTCCCACAGAAAAGGCCCTAGCCCTGGGAACCGCCAGCCGACAATGCCTAACCGATGGTATTCCCAGGAGGCCCCTCCTGTGGGAACGCATGGGGCGATCGGAGTGTGATGCTGGCAGGAGGTGTTCCCGCAAGTACCCTGGACCCAAGCCATTTAGGGCTTTATAAGTTGTTACTAACACCTTGAAGGAGACCCGGAAGGCAACCGGCAACCAATGCAAGTCGTGCAGGAGGGGTGTAACATGGGAGTATCGGGATAACCCCATCACTGCCCGCACAGCCGCATTCTGCACCAGCTGCAACCTCCGAGTAATCCGCAAGGGTAGCCCCATGTAGAGAGCGTTGCAGTAGTCGATTCTGGAAGTGACAAGTGCATGAGTGACCATTCGAAGGGCATCTCGGATCAGATAAGAGCGAAGCTGGTGAACCAGCCGAACCTGGGCAAAAGCCCCCCTGGCCACAGCCCCCACTTGCTCCTCCAGATTGAGCTGTGCATCCAGGAGGACACCCAGGTTCCTCGCCCTATCCACAGGGGGTAACACCTCCCCCCCCCATGACCAAAGATAGCACTTCCACTGAACACCGAGATGCAGGTAAGAACAGCCACTCGGTCTTGGCTGGATTGAGCTGGAGCCTGTTACTCCCCATCCAGGCCTGCACCGCCTCCAGGCACTGAGACATCACCGAGAGAGCATCACTGATCCAGTCTGGGGTGGAGATATAAAGCTGGGTATCATCTGCATATTGATGATACCTCACCCCAAAACCACGGATGAACTCGCCCAGCGGTTTCATGTAGATATTAAACAGGAGAGGTGAGAGAACCGACCCCTGGGGCACCCCACAAGTGAGGGGCCTCGGGGACGATCTCTGCTCTCCTGCCAACACCGACTGCGAGTGGTCCGAAAGGTAAGAGGAGAACCACCATAAAACGGTGCCCCCCACTCCCACCCCCCGGAGCCACCGCAGGAGGATACCATGGTCGATAGTATTGAAAGCCGCTGAGAGATCTAAAAGGACCAGGACAGAGGAAAAACCCCTATCCCAAGCCCCCCAGAGATCATCCATCAGTGCGACCAATGCTGTCTTGATGCTGTGCCCGGGCCTGAAACCCAATTGGTACAGGTCGAGATAATCAGTTTCCTCTAGGAACAGCGGAAACTGCTGAACCACCACACCCTCAACAACCTTCGCTAAAAAGCGAAGGTTGGAGACAGGACAATAGTTATTCAAAACGGTTGGGTCCAGAGCAGGCTTTTGAGGAGGGGTCTCACCACCGCCTCTTCAAGGTGGGGGAAAACCCCTCACTCAAAGAAGCGCTGACAACTGCCTGGAGCCAACTGCGTGTAACCTCCCTGGAGGCATAAACCAACCAGGAAGGACACGGGTCCAATAAACACGTGGTGGAAGACAGCCTCCACATGATCCTGTCCACTTCATCCAGGGAGACAGGGTCAAACTCAACCCAGATAGGGATCCACAAGACTCATCGCCACTCCATCATCTAAACCCTGCCAGTCAGAGTCCAAGCTGGCCCAAATCTGAGCGATCTTATCTGCCAGATGTAGACTAAATTCCCTGCTCTGTCCCCGCCAAAGGGTCCCCTCTCCTCTAAATGCAAGAGGGAGCGAGTGACCCTGAACAGGGCTGCAGGGCGATCATCTGCAGACGCGATTAGAGTGGAGAAATAAACACATCTCGCTGCTCTAATCGCTTCCAGATAAGTCCTAATATAGGCTCTTAGCTGGACCGTCAGACTCGAATGACTAGTCCTCCACCTGCTCTCCAGGCATCTCCTCCGCCGCTTCATTCCCCGAAGCTCCTCCGAGAACCAAGGAGCCAAACGAGGTCTGCGGAGAGGAAGAGGCCGCAAGGGGACAACCTGGTCGAGCACTGCCGAGGCGGCCTGTTGCCAAGCGGCCGCCAAGGTCTCGGCCAGGCTGTGGTAGAGGGAGGTGGGCAAGAACCCCAGGGCCATCTGAAATCTCTCCGGGTCCATCAGGCGCCTGGGGCGGAACCATCATATCGGCTCCTCAACCCAGCAGCGAGGAGCAGTAAGTTGGAAAACCAGCCTCAGGAGATAGTGATCTGTCCATGATAGGGGTAAAACAACCGGAGATCCACCCCCCAGTTCACTACACCACTGTCCCGAGATAAAAATCAGGTCGAGCATGTTCCCCCCCTCATGGGTGGGTCCCTGAATCACCTGGGTCAGGTCCATGGCTGTCATGGATGCCAAGAACTCCCAGGCCAAACCAGACGCCACTCCCAGAGAAGGCAAGTTGAAGTCCCCCAGGACCATAAGCCTGGGAAACTCCACCGCCACCCCCGAGAGGGCGTCCAGCAGCTCGGGAAGGGCCGTTGCAATGCAGCTTGGGGACAGGTACATCAGCAACAGGCCCAACCGACCACCCGGGCCCAACCTCAAGAGGAGGAACTCACACACCCCCTATCTGTGGGACAGTGACCTCCCTTGGAAACAAGGTCTCCTGATAACAATGGCTACTCCTCCACCCTTCCCTGAGCTGGGGCCGGTGTAGCCCGGAAACCTGGGGGACATAGATCACACAGAGGGACACCCCCCTCCAGTCCCAACCAGGTCTCTGTAACACACGCCAGATCCGCAGCCTCCTCCTCAATAAGTTCACGGAGGAGGGGGGCCTTATTAGCCACGGATCTGGCATTTACATACACCAGCCTAAGCCCAGGGACCACACCTCCCAAGACCCCAGGGGAGCGGGCAGAGACCTGAGGGTCGGAGCGCTCCACCGCTTGTAAACAGTGGAGACGCACTCCCGGCACATAATTTGGCCCTCTGTCTCGCCTACTCCTGCCATAACTGATCACCCTAGGGATTATTAATCCCTCCCTGCTCAATGCGGACCCCTCTCCAGCCTGGATAAACCAGACTCTACCAACATGGGGTAAACCCCCTCCCTCCTCCATATCCCATTAAGACACTGAATTAAGAAATTTAAAATTCGTCCCTTACAGCCAGATTTAGAATTTAACCCCTTGGTCACGTCATGCCACCTCTCGGGATCCCAGGATCTGTCATGTGTAGGCCTTCATCGTGTCCCAGAGATTCTGTAAAGATGTGTCCTCTTTTTTATTTTCTTTGAAGAAGAAAGTCAATTCTTTCTCAATTTTCTGCTTAAAGTCTTTTTCTTTTAAAATCATATTATTCAAAGTCCATGTAGATCTCTTCTTTTGTCCTTTCCATGTAACTATTATTGGATTATGGTCAACCCAAGTACTTACTCCTACTTCAATTTCTTGTATGTTCAAAATTAGTTCTGCTGACATCCAGATCATATCAATTCTAGACCAAGATGTATGTCTATTTGAATAAAAAGTATATTGCTTATTCTCCACATTTCTCTCTCTCCATGCGTCTTTTAAATTTAATTCTTCTATCATTTGAAAGAAGGATTTTGGCAGTGTCTTTCTAATTTTCCTTGTTGATTTCTGCATTTTATAGTCCATTTGTTCATTAATTATTCCATTTAAATCTTCCATCATGCATATATTCACATAGTCCAATTCAATTATCTTCATATGTAATTTCCTATAGAATTCTTCTTGATTATCATTTGGAGTATAAATTACAATTAACAGTGTTTTAACATTATTGTCCATCATTTCCACCATCAAAATCCTTCCTTCATCATCTGAATAAATTTGTCCTGCCACAATTGTGTCTTTAATATATAAGACCATACCTCTTTTTTTACATTGTGTCAAGGGTGTAAATAATTTCCCTAATTTTTTCTGTTTCAGTAAATATTTGTGTTGTTTTTTAATATGCACTTCTTGTAAGCAGATTATGTCAAACTTATATTCTCTAATTTATGAAATATTTTCCTTCTTTTAGTAGCTAAATTAAGTCCATTTATATTAATCAAAATCAACTTTCGTTCATCCATATTAAGCTTTATAAGCTTTTAATTGCTCTGGTGGATCTTAATTCTCGTTGTTCTCTGGGTACACCACCTGCTGCACCTTCTTCTTTTTCTTTCTCTATTATTGTTATACATTCCTCTTGAGATTCAAATAACGACTCTTCTTTTCTTATATCTTCCTCTTTTCCCCTAAAATATTCTTGATAAAATTGTTCAGCTTTTACAACTGTGTCAATTCTGTGTCTTTGCTCCTGCCAATTATACAGGAGACGTTCTGGTATCAGCCATCTATAATTCACTCCCCTTTTCAGCAGTTCTTTGGTCAGGAATAGGTATTCTCTTCTCATCTCTCTTATTCTTCTCAATATCTGTTTCAACACAACAATTTCCTTGTCTTTTTTCTCTTGGTAGTTGATTTCTCATTGCATATCTTGTATAGACACGGAATACTTCATCCATCCCATCCATCATCTTCTCTTTGGTTATCTCCAGTGCTTCTGCCAATATTTCTGTCATTAGTTCAGTCAAATTTTCACCCTTTTCTTCCTCTATATTTTGAAATCTCAAATAAAATTCTGATCTATCCATTTCCCATCATAATGATCCACTATTGCCTTTTTCAACTTCACTCAGTCTAATATAGATATTTTCAATTTTCTTGTCTCTTTGTGTATTTTCTTCTTCAATTTTCTTAAGTCTATCTTCATATTTCATCATCATCTGTTGGATATTCTCCTCTTTCCCATCTGTCTCCTCAATTCTTTTCTCAATGTTCTCTGTTCTCTTTACAATATCGCTTGATTGTGCTTGCAAATTCTGAATTCCTTGCATGATCATCTGCAGTGTCACTTCCCTTTCTTTGGCTTGTGCCTCCTGTTGTAACATTGTCTGAATTGATTGCTGTCCTCCAGATGGTGAAGAAGAGGCTACTGGTATTGAAGAAGTTGGAACTATTGGGTTTTTTTGCTTATCTTAGTGCTTACACAAAAAGAGGAAAGAATTAAAAAAAGGAAGAAAAAAAGGGCAAAAACAAAAAGCTCCCACAAAAAATAAAACAGGAAGAAAATCTTCAGGCACTTGTATGCCCTAATCCAATTGGTTGCTGTAATATGCCAAAAAGAAGAAAAAGGAAGAAAGAGGAAAAAATAAACCCACCCAAAAAAGGGAAAAAATTCTTATTTAGAAAAAAAAGAAAAAGAAAAAATTAAAAACAAAAATAATATTTCTCTAAAAAAAAGACCAAAAATAGAATACAATCTAATTCTTAAGCAAAAACGCTAAATCCAGACCATAGGAAGTCAGCCGGGGTGGGGAGTGAAAAGAAAAGAAAAACCCACAAATTCTAACTAAGAGAAAAAAAGCTACTGCCACCAAATATCCAAGGCTCTTAAGTAAATCAAATTAAGCTTTCCAGTGCAGAAATTTTCAAGGTCGCTTCAATCTTCTTTCTTTCAACTTTAACTCCAGACTCCACTATCAATAGATCACAGATGAGCACCTGTGTAAACAGTCTATCGTGCTCACCCCACTATATCTTTCAGGGAGAAACGCAGAGTCCTTGAGTGTAGCACACATACATAAACAAGTATGAAAAAAAGAGGAAACAATATATCCAAGCCTCTAAATGGCAGTGCTTCCACTTCCACTCCTCCCCTTAAAAACAGGAAAAAAAATCATAAAGAAATTTCCCTTTTTTCTAGAAAAAGGAAAAGGAAGGAATCTTAAAATCATAAACAGAGCTTAATCAAAAAAAAAGTAAATAGAGAAAAAACCTTCAGAACAGAAAGCTATTTAAGCAGGAAAAAAACCCAGTCCATTTAAGCTTAGTCAAATTCCAAGTCCAAAAAAAGGAAAAAAGAAAGACTCTCAATTTCAATAAAAAGCTTAATCTCGCCGCTTTTAAACTGTTCTCTTGCTTTTAAGTTCACGTTCAAGTTTTTAGGGCATTCTCTTCAAAAATAAGTAAATAAAAAAGCCTCTCACCAAACCGACACACTCTCTTCCGATCTTGCTGTTCTTTCGAAGCTGTCCCAGCTTCAGCAGCTTGATGGCCGCTTCTTTCCCGCCGGCAAAAAGAGCTTCTCCTGGATCAACCAGGGACTTTGCGATGTCCCTGGGATCTATAGGACGTGCTCTTTACCTTCACCATCTCTTCGGGATGGTTTAGGTCCAAAAGGACCATCCAGCAGAGAAGATCTACGGTGATCCAGGAGCTTCCCAATCGCACGTAGTACCGCCACAACACCAGCCCCACCCTTGAAACTTGACATTTTCACGACAGTCTTTGTTCTTCATCGCAGGTAAAATTTCCCCTAAAACCAAATGAATACTCCTGGTGTTTTGTCCCTGCTCATGGCATCAAATAACACAACAGTTTATTCATTGTATTTTTTGTCCATAGTGACATTAGATATTTGAGCAATGCTGATTTCTTTTTCTCAGCATATAAGCACCATTGAACGATCTTTGGTGGAAAAAGAACTAGGGTATCAACTGAAACATACAGAGACACAATTTGGTATACAGGTAGTCCTTGAATTACAACAGCTCCTTTAGTGACTGTTCAAAGTTAACGGTCTGAAAAAAAGTGACTTGTGACCGTTTTTCACAGTTATGAACTTTTCAGCATCCCCATGGCCACATGATCAAAATTCGGATGCTTGGCAACTGACCCACATTTATGAGAGTTGCAGTGTCCCAGGGTCATATGAATCACCTTTTGAGACCTTCTGATAAGCAAAGTCAATGGAGAAGCCAGATTCACTGAACAACCATGTTAATAACTTAACAATTGCAATGATTCACTTAACAACTGTGGCAAAAAAGGTCGTAAAATGGGACAAACTCACTTAACAAATATCTCACTTAGCAATAGAAATTTTGGGCTCAATTGTGGTCGTAAGTCAAGGATTACCTGTAGTGGGTAAGATGCCTAGAAACCAGGAGACAATTAGGCAACTTAGGCATGAAAACTCTATCTCACTCAGTCCAATCCATCTCATATATCATGGGGAAAATAGGAGGATGGGGTATGTGTGCTGTGCCCCCCCCAAGCTCCATTTTCTGCCTTCCTGAGCCCCAGGGAAGCCTTCTGGGAGCAAAAATGCCCCCCCAGGAGGTTTGCCTGAGGCCCAGAAGGCCCAAAAATCAGGGGGAGGGGTGTGTGCTGCTGCTGCTGCAAAAAAAAAAGCCACGCCCACCCAGTCACATGGCCATGCTCCCTAGCCACACCTGCAGAACCGGTAGTAAAATATTGTGAAAGCCAACACTGTTCTGAAGGCAAGCTGTTCCATTGGTTAATTGCTCTCACTGTCAGAAAATTTCTCCTTATTTCCAGGTTGAATCTCTCCTTGATCAGTTTCCATCCATTATTCCTTGTCTGGCCTTCAGGTGCCTTGGAAAATAGCTTGACCCCCTCCTCTCTGTGGCAGCCCCTCAAATATTGGAACACCACTATCATGACTCCCCTGATCCTTCTCTTCACTAGACTAGCCAAACCAGTTCCTGCAACTGTTCATCCTATGTTTTAGCCTCCAGTCCCCTAATCATCTTGGTTGCTCTTCTCTGCACATTTTCTAGAGTCTCAACATCTTTTTTTTTAATAGTGGTTTTTTTAATCCAATTTTTTAAATTGGATGCAGTATTCTATGTGTGGTCTTACTAAGGCTTTATAGAGTGATATTAGTACCTCACTTGATCTTGATTGTAATGCATGTAGATGCATGTTTAAAAGCCAAGTGGGAGCCAAATATATTTGTCAAGAACTGACATGGCATAACCTGGAAATGAAACAAGAAAAGTCCCTCTCCTGCAAACTTAATAACTGCATCCCTGATAAACAAGATTCCTTCAGGAAGTCCTCTCAGGTATATTTTAAAGACTGAAAAGATTATGTATATTTTAAAGACTGGAAAGATTATCTACTATGTATATTGAATAGTCTATGTATTATGAAACTTGATTTCCAATTTCCCTAGCCAGCACAGTTGTAGGATGATCTTATGGGGAAGAGCTCTGAGACCATGAAGAATGAACAATTCCAAACTTAATAGAAAAATACTTTATGGCAGCTGGTTATAAAGCAAAAATCTTGTTTCCGTGAACTGTATACTTTCTGACCTGGCAATTTTCAACCAAAATACCATAAAAATGTGCCACCCAAAGGTAAGCGGACCATTTTTCATGCTATTTTGATTGAAAATTTGAGGCAAGATTATTTATGGATGTCTTTATCCATGTGCATACATGGAAAATAACAGGCACTTTTATTTATTTATTTATTTATTTATTTATTTATTTATTTATGAATAAAGTTTTATTATATGTTTTCTTCATTTTGTATTATAGCTTTCATTTTACAACTGCGATATACTGGTTGTATCAACATTATACATTTTGAATTCTATTATATTCCCTATGTTCAACCATTTAACTTTTCTTTATATAATACCACATTTATCTTTCTTATTTGTATAGTTCTAACTGGAGTTTCTTTATGTATATATTTTTAACTGTCACTATACTCATATTGTCTCTAGTATTTTGATCACCTTTATTGTAGTTTTCTGATCTTTGCATCTCTTATCTAACCAATTGTACCATATGTCCCAAACGGGATAATACTCTGATTCTCCTTTATCTTTAATTTCCATCATCAGCCTGCCCACTTCAGTGCAATCAAGTATTTTCCTTATTTTCCTGTGGGTGTATTTCTGTTTTTCCAATTTTGTGTGTAACTAATTCTCGCCGCTGTTATTACATGAAGCATCAAATACTTAGTTTTCTTATTATATTTCCCTGTTAGTATGCCCAAAACCTCTGGCTTTAAGTCTATCTGTTGCTTTCTCATGTCCTCCAACCAATTTTTTTATCTTTGCCCAGTATTTTTTTGCCAATGGACAGGTCCACCACATATGGTAATATGTTCCCTGTGTCTGTTTACATTTCCAGCATCTGATGGGCCATTTGGGAACATCTTTGCTAATCTTGCTGGTGGTAGATGCCATCTATAGAACATTTTATACAAATTTTCTCTATATGCTGCTGACATAGTCAATCTATATCCCCCCCCAATTTTTGCCAATCATCCAACTCTGTGGTGCACCCAAATTTTTTTGCCCAGGTTATCCTATTTTCCTTTTCTGTTTCTTCTTCCATTTTAAACCTCAGTAAGTAGTCATGCAATTTTTAATTAACTTTTCATCCGCCCTGTAATATCTTATCCAAATCTTGTGGTCCACTATAGAATCTATAACTCTCTGCGTCCTTCTTATATTTCGCCTGTAGTTGCATATATGGCCACCAGTCTAAATTGATTCCCTGATTGTTTAGTTCCCGCCTCATTGTTAGTTTCCCTTCTTCATTTAATATATCTTTATACCTTAGAGTTTTCTCCAGATCTAACACATTTGGGTATATTAATGCCTCCATTGTTGATACCCAGACCGGTATTTTGGTATAATGTTTCTGTTTGATTTTTTCCCTTGTTTCTAACAGAGCATTTCTAACTTGGTGCCTTTGGAAATAACTATGTGTTTTGCTTTTTCCATCCGAAATTAATGCATGCCACCCCAGTTGTAGGTTGTGTCCTTCTACTGACAAAATCCTTTTGTCCTTTAAATTTATCCACTCCTTTATCCATGTAAGAGCTGTGGTTTGATAATTTAACTTCCAGTCTGGTAGTCCAAATCATCCTTTAATTTTACTGTCCTGTAACATTTTCAGTTTGATCCGTGGCTTTTTCCCCTAACCAGATAAATTTGTCTATTTAGTCTATTAGTCTATTTAAATCTTTGAAGAATTTTTTACTTAATTTTATTGGGATCACTTGAAATAAAACTAAAATTTTCAGTAGGATGTTCATTTTAATTGTAGCTATTCTTCCAATTAGTAAGAGTTGTAACTTTTTCCACTTGTCCAAATCCATCTTTATTTGCTGCATTAATTTGGTACGGTTACCTTCCTTAATTGATGTGCATCTTGGTGATAGCCAAATTCCCAAATATTTAATCTTTTTAGTCACCTGCATACCCATCTTCTCCATTAATTCATTTTTCTGTTTGTTTATCAGGTTTTTCGACATTATCTTAGTCTTATCTTTATTTATTTTAAGTCCTGCCACCACACCGAAATTTTCCATCTTTTTAACTAGTTTGGGTCCTGTTCCTAAAGGTTCCTCCAAAATAAATATCAAATCATCAGCAAATGCTTGGACTTTACATTGTTCCTTTTTTAACTTCAGACCTTTTATTTTCTGGTCTTGTCTAACTTGTCTAAGTAGAACTTCTAGCATTAATATATAAATGATAGATGGGATAGGGGGCATCCTTGTCTCACACCTTTATTTATATCGAAGTTTCCAATACAGGCACTTTTAAAAGGTATTACTGTATGTACTGGCAGAGAAGCCCATCTGTGGATAAGCTGAATCCCATTTTTTAGGTTTTGGCATCTAAAATTCTTATCTATAAGGAACGTTGAGTTAAAGACATTCACGTACATGGGTGCTATTCCACAGCACTTTAAGGCGGCTGTGGGAAGCTGACTCAGTTGTGCATAAGGTTAAGCCAACTCTGTTTCATGCAGATCGCCAAAATGCCAGAGCCTGTCAACTGCCCCACTTTGCCCATCGGGTCATGCAACATGGAGCAGCTGAGGAAAGGGTGAGAAAGCCACCCTCTCCATTAGAGATCTCACTGCCAAGACCAGCAGCAAGAACAGGCGTTCCAATGTCGCTTAGTTGTAACGGGCAAGCCACAGAGAATTGGGTATCTGCTCAGGCAACAGGAAAAGGGCTGGAAATGAAACCTTACCAGGAGTTTCCTGACAACATCCCAGGGATTTAGGGAAGAGGGCAGGAAGACCATATTCCAAATGCAACTTCTGACGCAGTTAATCTAATCTGGTGCAACTATCAATATGGTAATTTGACTAGACTAGTGTCTTACTACTAGTTTAAACATTTCACAAGAGCAGGGCTTTGGTGTCTATAAAATAAACCTTTTTATTTTCTTTTGGTTATTATTATTATTATTGCCTAGTATTATTAGCCAATGTCTTCAGGGCATATTACTGTACTAGTTTTAAATCAGTATTGCAATTGATGTTAATGTACACCCTTGAGAATTTCCCAGCCAACCTAACAGTTTAATATTTAAAAACATTATTCTAGGATCTACAAGAATTCTTTATTTTCAAGTTTCTTAATAATCCATGTACTGTATTCCAAAACATTACTTAGGAATAAAAATATGCCATGCTGACTTGGGGATATTCTTGAGGAACCAAATAGCAGTACCAGAATGATGATAAATCATGCCACTAGCTGGTGCTGTTGTTACATTAAACAACATTGTGACTAGAAACTGATGCAATGTGTGTTTTGGTCGCTGGCTGCAATGTGTTCCTGCCCACAAGAATCCTTGGGATTAAACCTGAACTGTGGCCCAGGAAATCCTTTAACATGAATAACCTTGGAAGCTATTTTGGCTCTTTTTCTTTTTCTAAGAATATGTTTCTTCCCCTACATAAATCTCTGAATTTTGTTGTGCAATGTGAACAGGACAGTTGGTTCTATGATTAATTGCAGCCAAAAATGGTCACTGAAATACAATAAAATAAATAAAAGAACAGACCAAATTCTGGCATGTTTTAGCTTCACTTAGAAACATGTTTGAGGAGACAGGACCTTGAAGTTTATGGGGCTTTTGGCCTCAACGTTGGTTTCTTGGCCAATGACAAAGGACGGCAACTGAGGGGTTTGGGACCCATGTAATTCTAAAGCTAAACATGAAACATTGTGCCTTCCCATCTTGTCTTAAAACATCGACAGAGAATTATTTTTGTGCAATAAGATTTATTATTTCTTTCACATATTGGTTTAGGAGAGATTGGCAATATAACTTCATCAAATGGGGCCAACAGACTAATATAAATACAGTGAAAACTACAGGATGCACATTTCAATGCACTCCTGACAAGTAGCTTGTTTTCCATCGGTCTCCTCGATGCTTACAAAATGCACTTTTCATACAGAAAGTATAACTGAATCATAAAACTACACATTACAACAAAAGGCTGTAGTCCTACAGATCCTTACAAGAAAGCCACCTTCACCCAAACTCAAGAGGGTTTATTTGGGAGAAAAGTTGCTTAGGTTAACATTGTGGATGTGAAATATTTTAAAGAGTTCTTCATTATGAAATTTAACCTAAAGAGCACATCATGCCAATTCTACAAAGCACTGTTCCTCCCCCTAAAACTGTTTTACATCACCCATGAAAACTAAAGTTGGAAATGAAATTTTGGGAATTAAAAAAATATTGCCCATAAGCAACATAATCTATGTCTGTACATATAATATAGAAATATCTCTGTCATTAAAAAGAATACAAGAACAGAACACCACTTGTTTAAATAGGATTGATTTCTCTTATCGGCAATCACTTGCTCACTCATTCCTTACTCGATTGCAGGCAGAAATCACCTCACACACATTGTAGTCCATTGCACTTTGCCAGGCCAGATCATTCAAGTATCAAGATGCCCCTCCCGAGAGAAGGACCTGCCAATTCCATGCCATGTGGGGAAGAAAGGGAGGGGCAGTCACCCCGAAGTAGAGAAGAGCCACCAGCAGCACGATCACCACCTAACATGACGAAAGAGTGCTTCTGTAGCTTCCATCCAGTCTTTATTCCACAAGATACTTAGGGAGGGGTGCAAAGTTTGGTCACCTGTTCCTGCCTTAGCCTAATGCCTGAGTCCTTGGAGGGCATTTGCCCGTTCCTCCTTTTCACCATCAGGGGGCTAAAGTAACTCTTTTATCCTCTCCAAGTTTGGGAGCACATCAATTTGCATCGCAGTAGACTCCAACTCAACCAAACTGGCTGTGAACTCCTACCCTTGGACCAAGAAAGCGAAAGAGCGTCGCCTGCGCCCATAACCTTTTCCGGGCTCCCTGTTGGGAGAGACGTCCTTGGAACTGTCAGTCCATTGGTTGAGCCACTTGACTAAGTCCTGAGTGACGCATATCGACAACTTGCAAGCCGGTTCTCTCTTTGTATGGATGCGTCTGGTCTCCAGGCTGAGGCAGAGAAAAAGGAAAGTGATACAAGAGGTTGTGAGTGAAGGATGATAGAGAAACCACAATCTGGTAAGACCCAGGGAAGAAACCAAGGTGCAGGGCAGAGCCACAGGAAACTGAGAAGGGTTCTTCCAGTTTTGGGGAATGAGCCCCTCTCAGCTTTAGGCACCTTGACCTACTTTTGCCACCTGCAGACCTGACATCTATCTTCTTAACAGACTAGAAGTCAACGTGCAGGAGGAGCCCACCTTCAACCATCATGGGGAGGCATATCTAAGGAGGTGAGAGCCTCCCTTGTTGGAACCAAGTCCAACTCCTTTGTTGCTCTCTCCCTTCTTGCTCAAACCTTCCATCCTTCCATTCCCCCCTCCTTTGCCAGCAAATACTCTGAGCATCACAACATTCAAGTGAGAAGACTTCATTACCTGGGCAGCTGCAGGATGTCTCTCACATCCCGGGTGCGGATGAAAGAATGCACCCTTGGATCAGCCACTTGCTTTGCCAGGTTCCGGCTTTCCAAGCTTGGTTGCATCTACTCCGAAGAACAAAGCAGAACCCAGGTAGAGAAGAGTAAGCGAAAGGGCTTTCATTTTGTCTGGGGAGAGAAGGGCAAAGGGTCAACACAAGCCTGATCTTCGCCAAGGTGGGGGGGGGGAGAGTTTCTTGGCAGGTCGGCGCACCAAGTGGGCCCCTCCTCTCCTCCCTCTGCCTTCTCTCGTTCTCCCCATTCCGAAGTGAGTGAGAACGTTTCCCGGCTACACTAAACGTCCGCTTAATCATTCATTACAGCGGGATCAATACTGAGCGTCCAGGGCTCCCATCTGACACACTTTCCCTTTGCTTAGAGAGGCTGAAGGCTAACCCCCCCAAAAAAGCACCCAGGTAGAAGTTACTCTCCAGTTGCCCACCGTTGCTTTCCCCCTCTTCCACTTTGCCCAACGCAAGTCAACTCTGACCGTCGCTGCTTTTAGGCTCGCCTCCTCCCTTGAACTTCTAAAGGAAGCCCCGATCCAAAGACCGGCAGCCCAGAGCAAGTGTCCCGCGGCCGCTTTCCGACCCGCCGCGCTACATACACATGGTGCACACGCGCTCAGCTTGCACGACTCCCTTTCTCCTTTTTTTCTCTCCCTCGCCCGCACCTTACACTCCCAACTTAATAATATAATAATAATAATAATAATAATAATAATAATAATAATAATGCAGACCTGATAAGGAGGATAATCCAACCGAGGCTTCCCACAAATCCTCCTGTAACCTAAATGCAAAGATAAAACCCCGAAAGCTGCCCGTCTCCGCGTCTACCTCGCTTGCGCCACTGAAGTTACCACGGTCTCCCCATGCGCCGCTCGCCCTTTTTATAGAGCAGCGGCGGGAAAGGGGGGGGGAGATGGGGGGAGAAGGGGCGGGGCTATTTACTAAGGTCACGGGGGAAGGTGTGTGTGTGCGTGGGGGGGAAGGCTGTTGAAAACTAGGGTCTTTTATTTAACTCCGTTGGAAATGAGATCTACTGGACTTTGGGAAAGTCAGGAAACTCCCAGCGCTTACCTCTTAAGGAGAGCTTTCCTAGCTTGAACTCCAGAGGTAAATCTGGTCCGGGCGGATCAGATTCAGCTCCTGGAGAAGCGTCCGGGCTTTTCCGCCGCGGGCTCTCCAGGACCTGGGATGCCGAATTTAACGGCCGGGGTTACGAACGTGCCACCGCAACCAGCTCTTCCTTTGCAGCTAGCAGCGTCCCTCTCCTTTCGAAAAGATTGCGGGAAATTGCATTTGCCTATACAACCGAGAGTTGATTGGGGGCAAAGGGCTCCTTGGACTGGGTTAAATTTCTTCTGCCCTCACTGCGAAAGGAGAGGAAAAGCTTTTCAACAACAACAACAAAAGCCATTTCAAGAGCTTTCCTCCCGCAACCGAGACGGGTGCGCAGCAGTTGCTGCAACAAACTTAAAAGCTTAGGAATTGAGAGAGGGAAGAGGGAAAAGGGCTGGGTGTGTACGTGCGCGTGTAGGCGCAGATGGGTGTGAGCTCATGTGTGCATGTAGGGAAAAAGAGCCGCGGACCAATGTGTTTGTGGTGGGCAGGAGATGCACCGAGAGGAAGCCACAGCGCATTACTCAGCTGCATGGGAGCTTTCCTTCGCCGCTATCTCTGCACCTCCTTCGCCCGCCCGGCGGGATCTTTTTTCCAGCCGCCAGCTGACGTTCTTTAGCACACGTAGCCTGCCGCCAGCTGGCTCTCCTCCTGGGAACGTGCAAAGAAAGCTATGCAAATCAGAGGAGCCGGTGGCTTCTCTCGCTCCGGCTCCTCGCCCTCCCTCCCTCCCGCTCCCGTTTCCCAGGACTTTGCGAAGAACCGAAAATAGATTTAAAATCCCCGAGGACCCCCCCCCTTTTTTTTTTAAATCGAGATCGCTCTTGGGGTGGCTGCGAAAAAGGGAGCCGGGCGCGGAGGACAAAAGAGCCGGCTGCCGATCCTGGGCCGGGAACGGAGGTGTTCAGGCGCCGAGCCTTGCCTTGGCTGCCGAGCGGGTGACTCGGGCCGAGAAGGGTGGGCGTCCCATTGGCAGCAGCCTTCGCGAAGAAATCCTGACACCGCAGGAATACGCTCTGAGATGGTGGATGAACCATTAAGCAGGCGAAGCACGTGCTTAGGGCGCCAGGCCCAAAGGGAGCACCTCCAAAACTTTTACGTAGCCTGAGCTTGGCTTCGTTTGTACAGTATGTGCAAAGGAGGGGGGGGGCACCAAGATTTGTCAGTGCTTAGGGCACCAGGGAGCCTTAATCCACCACTGGGTATCTGCGTGGTCCCCAATTTAAGAATCTGGATTCCTCCTGTAGAGGTTACTTTTGCTGGCCCCAAACTGAATCAACACCCCCCATCCCAGTTCTGGGAATCTGCAAAACTATCTACTCAAATGAGGTGGCTTTCCTTGGCACTTGAAAGGTTGCCCAGATTGGATCCTTGAAGTTTGTAAGTAGTAGTTTGCAAGGGATACGTGTGTACATGCATATACACATAGGCAGGCATGCGTGCGCGCACACACATATGGGGTGGAGAGAGAGAGAGTGCACCTACACACATTTGTCCCTCCCCAAATCCTGCTGTGCTGCTTCTAGTTGGGTGTGTATATGTGTTCCAGAGCAGGATGACCGAAGAACCTCAGGAGGATTATGGCAGGACTATATCGATTCCCAACAGGGAACCATATGAATACAGGTAATCCTCAATTTACACAAAATTATCTAGTGGCCTTTCAAAGTTATAACTTCACTGAAAAAAGTGACCATTTTTCACAGGACCCTTGAAACATCCCCATGGTCACATGATCGAAATTCAGCTGCTTGGCAACTGACTCATATTTATGATGGTTGTAGTGTCCTGGGATCATATGATCATCTTTTGTGACCTGACAGCCAAGTCAATGGTTAAACCAGACTCACTGAACAAGTGTGTTACTAATTTAACAATTGCAACAATTCATTTAACAACTCTGGCAAGAAAGGTCACAAAACAGAGCAAAACTCACTTAATAAATGTCTCGCGTAGCAACATCAATTTTGGCCTCAATTGTGGTCGCCAGTTGAGGATTACTTGTAGAAGTTATAAAATGATAGATGGATATAGTGCCAGATGATGTCCCCTTAGGTTGAAGAGCACACAACCTCAATGAGGACCAGTTTGGTCTGGTGGGAGTGGGTGCAATTAATTTCCCCAAGGGGGCCACATGAGTAATAATAAATAAATGCTCTGTCTTACATATTGGCAAAAAAAAAAACACCAGAAAATAAAATACAAGCTGAATAGTCAAGACCTTGTTGATGATCCAAACTCTGTCAAGGACCTTGGAGTACTCATCTCTAATGGTCTAAGTGCTAGACCCCACTGTAACTACATAGCCAAAAAGGCATTAAGAGTTTTTAACCTAATCCTACGTAGCTTTTTCTCTGGTAATATCACACTACTAACTAGAGCATACAAAACATTTGCTAGACCAATACTTGAATACAGCTTATCAGTCTGGAACCCCCATTACGTATCTGATATTAACACAGTTGAGAAAGTCCAGAAATATTTCACAAGAAGAGTTCTACACTCCTCTACTCATTGCAGAATACCTTATGCCGCCAGACTTGAAATTCTAGACCAGCCGTGGGCAAACTACAGCCTGGGGGCTGGATCCGGCCCGTTCAGCTGTTCTATCCGCCCCGCAGAGCCGAAAGAACGGAGGGTTCTCTTGCTCTCCCAGAAGGCTACGTGAAGTAATCTAACTTTGAATTTATATTAGTTCACACAAACACTCCATCCATGCTTTTGTTCCGGCCCTCCGGTCCAGTTTAAGAACCCATTGTGGCCCTCGAGTCAAAAAGTTTGCCCACCCCTGTTCTAGACCTAGAAAACCTAGAACTAGGCCACCTGCGGTCCAATCTAAATATAGTATATAAAATCATACATTGCAATGTCCTACCTGTCAATGAATACTTCAGCTTCAACCATAACAATACAAGAGCAGACAATAGATACAAATTCAAGTTAACCTCACCAAACTTGATTGCAGGAAATACGACATCAGCAACAGAGTGGTCAATGTCTGGAATACTCTACCTGACTATTCAAGCTATTCAACACCACCGACAATACTGCTACTCTTCAAAAAGACCTTGACTATATATCAGAATGGTCAAACAAATGGCAACTTCAAATCTCAACAAATAAATGCTCTGTCTTACATATTGGCAAAAAAAATCAGAAAATAAAATACAAGCTGAATAGTCAAGACCTTGTTGATGATCCAAACTCCATCAAGGACCTTGGAATACTCATCTCTAATGATCTAAGTGCTAGAGCCCACTGTAACTACATAGCCAAAAAGGCATTAAGAGTTGTTAACCTAATCCTATGTAGCTTTTTCTCTGGTAATATCACACTACTAACTAGAGCATACAAAACATTTCCTAGACCAATACTTGAATATAGCTCACCAGTCTGGCACCCACATTACGTATCTGATATTAACACAGTAGAGAAAGTTCAGAAATATTTCACAAGAAGAGTTCTCCACTCCTCTACTCATTGCAGAATACCTATGCCACCAGACTTGAGGTTCTAGACCTAGAAAACCTAGAACTACACTGTCTTCGGTCCGATCTAAGTATAGTATATAAAATCATACATTGCAATGTCCTACCTGTCAATGAATACTTCAGCTTCAACCATAACAATACAAGAGCACACAATAGATACAAACTGGTTAACCACACCAAACTTGATTGCAGGAAATACGACTTCAGCAGCAGAGTGGTCAATGTCTGGAATACTCTACCTGACTCTGTGGTTTCTTCCCCAAACCCAAAAAACTTTAACCGTAGACTGTCTACTATTGACCTCACCCCTTTCCTAAGAGGTCTGTAGGGGGCGTGCATAAGCACACCAATGTGCCCACCGTCCCTGTCCTATTGTTTCTTATTTTCTTATATGTAACCATTTTATGTATTCATAACCATGCTTATACCTGTTATCTTGTAAGTAATTGACAAATAAAATAAATCAAATGAGAATTAATGGGAATGGCCCTCCTGACGCTGGACTGATGGCACACTGCGGGACAGACAGGGTTAGCTGAAGGGTTTGATATGCCCCCACAGGCTATCAAATGCCCCAGTCTGGTCTAGTAGTTAAGGCATTAGGTTGGAATCTAGGAGACTAAGAGTTCTAGTCTTGCCTTACGCATGGAAGATGGGGACTTTGGCCAGTCATTCTTTCTCAGCCCAAACCACTTCACAAGGTTCTTATGGTGGGGAAAATAGGAGGGAGGAATATTGTGGGTGCCTTGATAAATAAAAATAAAGGTAGGACATAAATAAATATTCTGCTGAGGAAGAACTGAGGATCCTCCAGAGTACCAATGGTGTTTATGACATGGCCAGATTAAAGTCTGTAGGACAGTGGTGGCAAACGTATGCAACATGTGCCACAGGTAACATGCAGAGCCCTCTCTGTGGGCACGCTCCACTGTGCAGGTGCGCGTACCTCTTGCTGGCCAGCTGGTTTTCAGGCCTATTCCATGCATATGCGGGGGCTGGGGGTGCATGCATGGAGGTGGGTGCATGTGCGAGGGTGGGAACATGTATGGGGTGGGCGCATACACAGGGGGTGCCCATGCACATGGGGCAGGACACGTGGTACGCACAGATATGTGCGGGATGTGTGCGCATTGCGTTTTGTATATGTTGACGTGGTTTTGGGATGCGGTTCCAAAAAGGTTCACCATCACTGCTCTACATAGAAATCAATCTCATTTTCAGACCACTAATTTCTTTTAAGAATTGGGTTATAATAAGTCAAGCGCTACAGACAGCATGGTCTGCAAAATCATTCAGTGGTTTTCATGGGATTCTACAAATTAATTATTCTCCAGTTCATTCTACACTGTTCATTTTATTATGAGTATAGAATGAACTGTTCGATTCAGTTCATTACTGTTCAGTTCATTGATAAGTTCATTCTTCAGTTCATTCTGTGCTTGCTTATAGGGAGAAAAGAGGTGATTGGGTCCTTATCCTGCAGAAATTATTACTATGAATCCCACATCCTTCTAGTTGAAGCATATCCCATAGAAATCAATTTCATTTGCAGGCCGATAGCTTCCCTTAATAACTGGGCTAAAATGGATTGGCAAAAGATTACACTTTCTTCTCAGACAAAAATAAATCTTTTTCTAGATTTGATATGATCTGGATTACAAAAAAATTGCTTCATAAAAGAATGAAAGCTAATATTCTTCCACAGTCTTTTTCTGATCATAACCCAAAGACTTTACACGTTAAATTTGGAGCCCAAGCTTTCAAATGGAACTGAAATGAGTTTGTTTTGCAGAGATTGCAGTTTGTTAAAGAATGTAACAATATTCCTTTTTGGGGGGTATTTTTTATTTTTTTATAACTTGAACATGTCTTCCATTAAACCGTGTGTCATCTGAGTACAAATGTCTCTGTGCAATTACTATCAAAGTTTACAATATTGATTACATTGATAATAATTCTCTAATCTTACAATATTAATAATCAGCATCAGAACTCTATTCATTTCTCCCTCTTAACGTATCTTCCAATGAAGTATATAATACATTGAGTATGCTCACCTTAATAATTATATATAATAGTCATCGTATTGTTTACATCTCCATCTTAACATATATTCTTTATTACACTAATCTCTATTTATTTCTCATTTCTATTTTTATTCTCCAACCATCCATAAAATAACTCCCATGTCATATAATATTCAGTTTGTTCCTTCTCTTTTATAGCAAGTGTTAATCTATTCATTTCTGCACATTCTAATATTTTCCTAATCACATTCTCCTCTATAGGGATCTTGTTACTTTTCCAGTTTTGTGCAAATACAATTCTAGTGGCAATTAATACATGTATAATTAGATATGGATTTCCTTTACTGTAAGTTTCGGGCAAATTACCCAACAAAAATATTTCTGGTTTTAAATCAATATGCTGCACTGTCATCTTTTCCAACCGCATTTGTATTTTTTCCCAATATTTTTGCCTCTACACATGTCCACCACATACGATAGTATGACCCAGGTATCTGGTTGCATTTCCAATATTTAGTTGATTTGTCTTTAAACATCTTTGCCAACTGTGCCGGCGCTAGGTGCCATCAATAAAACATCTTGTATAAATTTTCTTTGTGTGCAGTCGACATTGTCAATTTATTGTTTCTATCCCACAATTTCTGCCATTCATCTAGTTGTATTGTACAGCCAAAGTTTTTTGCACATGCTATCCCTGTCTCTTTCACTTGTTCATCTTCCAGTAGCCAATAGATGATTATACACCTTTTTTCATCAACCTTTCTTCTGTCCCTGTTAATATCTTATCTAATTCTGTTGTTTCTTTTTTAAAAACCATATAATTTAGCATCTTTCTCATATCTAGAACGTATCTGCACCTGTGAATACCATGTCATATCAATCCCTTGTTCACTCAATTATTGTTTAGTTTTGAGTTCCCCCTTTTCATTCCATATATCTTTATATCTAACGATATTTCCCATGTTAATAACATTGGGTGAATCAGTGCTTCCATTGTTGAAAGCTAAACTGGTATCTTCAAATAATGTTGTTCTCTAATTTTCTCCCATACTAACAATAACGCATTCTTTATATAATGTCTTTGAAAGTAACCATGTATTCTATTTTCCCCATACCATAAGAAGGCATGCTAACCCAGTTGCAAGTCATGTCCCTCTAGATTCAATAGTCTTATATGTCTCAACGCAACCCATTCTTTCATCCATGTTAATGCTGCTGCCTGTAATACAGTACCCAATTAGGTAGTCCAAAGCCTCTTCTGTTTCTTGCATTCTGCAACATTTTAAAGCTAATTCTTGCTTTTTCCTCCTGCCAAATGTATTTTAATATTATTTTATTATATTCATTGAAGTATTTCCCTCCCAATTTTATTGGAATTGTTTGAAATAGATACATACTCTCGGCAATATACTCATTTTAATTGTTGCTATCCTTCCTACCAACGATAACTGCAGATTTTTCCATTTTTCCAAATCTGTTTTAATTAAAGATTAAAGTCTTTAGGATCATGGTGGGGAACCTGTGGCACATGTGCCACAGGTGGCACACAAAGCTCCCTCTGTGGGCACACACACCATCGCCCCAGCTCAGCTCCGCCGTGCATGTGTGCACACCAGTGGTGGGATTCAAATTTTTTTACTACTGGTCTGTGGGCGTGGTTTGGAGGACATGGCAGGGGAAGGATACTGTAAAATCTCCAGTCAGAGGTGGTATTTGCCTGTTCTCTGAACTACTCAAAATTTCCACTGTTTTAATTAAAGATTAAAGTCTTTAGGACTGTGGTGGCAAACAGTTGGCATGCAGAGCCCTCTCTGTGGGCACGGGCGCCATCATCCCAGCTCAGCTCCACCATGCATGTGTGCACACCTCCCACCAGCCAGCTGGTTTTCGGGCGTATGCCATGCATGCGTGGGGGTCTGGGGTGCATGCGTGGGACACACGTGCAAGGGTGGGCACATGTATCAGGTGGGTGTATGCACGGGGGGCTGCCCATGCACGGGGGACAGGATGCATGTGTGGTACGCACGGATATGTGTGGGATGCACGCGCATTGCATTTTGGATATGTTCACGTGGTTTTGGCATGCAGTCCCAAAAAGGTTCTCCATCACTGCTCTACATAGAAATCAATCTCATTTTCAGGCCACTAATTTCTTTAAGAATTGGGTTAAAATAAGCCAAGCACTACAGACAGCATGTTCTGCAAACTCATTATTCAGTGGTTTTCATGGGATTCTACAAATTAATTATTCTCCAGTTCATTCTACACTGTTCATTTTATTATGAGGAGTATAGAATGTACTGTTCGATTCAGTTCATTACTGTTCAGTTCATTGATAATTCTTCAGTTCATTCTGTGCTTGTTTATAGGGAGAAAAGAGGTGATTGGGTCCTTATCATGCAGAAATTATTATTACGAATCCCACATCCTTCTAGTACTAGTTGAAGCATATCCCACAGAAATCAATCTCATTTGCAGGCCAATAACTTCTCTTAATAACTGGGTTAAAATGGATTGGCAAAAGATTACACTTTCTTCTCAGAGAAAAATAAATCTTTTTCTAGATTTGATATGATTTGGATTACAAAAAAATTGCTTCATAAAAGAATTAAAGCTAATATTCTTTCAGGATCTTTTTCTGATCATAACCCAAAGACTTTACACATTAAATTTGGTGCCCAGGCTTTCAAATGTAGTTGAAATGAGTTTGTTTTGCAGAGATTGCAGTTTGTTAAAGAATGTAACAATATTCCTGTTGGACATCATACCAGACAAATATAGTAAAAGTAATGTGCATGTGTTAACAGTGGTCACAACTGTGTTCACAAAACATTGAAAGGGCAAGGAGATCCCCATGGAAGAAAAGATAATAACAAAAATTTTAGAATGTGCAGAAATGAATAAACCAACATTTGAAATTAAAGAAAAGGAAGACGCTGAATATTTTGAGGTATGGGATCTGTTCTATTGTTGGTTAAATAAGAGAAACAGGAGTTAGAATCTCAATGAATTACAAGATTAATCTCACTATCAGGGTTGTTTATTGTGATTAATTGTGATTAGTTTTACTAATTATGTATTAATGTATTAATGTTATGAGGGAAAAGCACTGTTACTATGAAATTACCATTAGACAATACTATTATTAAACATTAATACTATTATTAAAATGTTGGTTATTACATAATGTATTACATAATGGGAGAATGTATGGACCATTGGTTTAAAATTTACTTTGAATTACAGTTTGAAAGAAATCTTTTATAAAATGATGTACCACTGATAACTGACTCTGGATAGATTGGCGAAAATGTATAGGATGTCTGGTTGCTGATTGTGCCATATAGAAAAAGAAAAACAAAGCTGGAAAAGTAGAATCACAATAGGAACATTGAATGTAAGAAGCATGAGCATGGGAATGCTCAACATAGTGAAAGATGAAACAAACTGATAATTGACACTGCAAATTGAGATGGACTGCATACTTCCAACCAGAAGATACCACCACTTATTATTTAGAACTTGAAAAAAAACACTGAACAGCTTTTATAATTAGGAATAATATAGCAAGAAAAGTGAACAAATAATATCAATTAGACTATATGGAATACTCTTTGATTTAATCACATTTGTGCTCCAATCACAGATACAGAAGAAGAGATGATAACTTGTATGATCAAATTCAAGTCTAGGAACCCAATTTGGGATAACATACCACAGCCTTAATATCTAGATGCAGAATGGCAATTAAGATGGCTGACTTTTAATAACCACAACCAAACAAACCACACAGATCTAACAAAACCACTTCCAGGAATGCAGTTGCCCTGAAAGATATGGCATCACTAGAATAGAATCAGGACAGGCCACATCAGGACTAAGACAAAGCTCTTTAAGTGGGGGATGGCTGAGAGCCTACCATGTGATTGTGGTGCTCTGGAACAAAATTAATACATAAAGTTCAAGAATGTCTCCTCAGGAAATTTCAAGGCACTTGGCATTATCTTGTCACAGCCAAATCAGAAACAGGTGGTTAGCTTCCATTGATATTGAATCATAACATCAATCCCATTGCAATTCTATTTTATACACACGTACGTACGTACATGCATACACACACACACACACACAATACAATATAAAATATCAAATTAAGACAAACAGTAATAAAATCATGTTAATAAGGAGCCATAGAATTGCATATGCTAACACTTTATTTAAACTAAATTTGCATATCCATGATTGCATGGCCTCTGTAGATGCCATATGCTAAATAAATAATCAAATTCAATACAAAATTGACAGAACATGCAAGCAAGATGTGTCATTGGTGAGTGGAATGCCAAAGTTAGAAAAATGAAAGAAGTTGTTGTAGTTGGCTTGTGTGGCTTAGGAAACAAAAATGAAACAGGAGACAGTGGACATCAGAATGGAAGATGTCACTCTATTTTGAAAAAAGAGATTTAACACAATATGCAAAGTATTGTATAATATTCTGTATTTCACATGTTAGCAAAATAATGCTTAGGATCATCCAACATGATATGCTCATAATACTGTCCCAATTGCTAACAATGCAAAGGAGCCACAAGCTATAGTAATAAAAATCAAGCCCAGTGAAAAGTGGAACTAAAACATAAAGAAGACCCAACAATAATAAGACATGCAAAAAAAGTGGGGGGGAATTAGGGTTAGAACAACTAGCCAGTTGACTAGAAGATACCAAAGGGGCAGATGGCTCCCTCTTTAAAGGATCAGCCATGAACAGTAAAGAAACCAACAGTGAAGAGATATATGCAGACCAGCACTTGGTAGAGTAGCCATGAGGACCACGGAAAAGGAATCAAACACTATGATATATCTATACTTACAAAGAACAGAATTGTACAAGCTATGTGTGACACAAATGCTGTGACACTCTGTGGATGTAAAAGTTGGACTTCCAAGAAGCAGGTTAGGAAGAATTTTGATACCTTTAAACTTTGGTATTGGAGAAGACTTATGAGAATACTGCGGAAAGTCAAGAAAACAAATCAAAGGACCATAAACCAGAGTTCTCACTTGAAGCACAAATGATCAGGGTCTATTGAACACATTATGCAAAGACCTCTGTCTCTGGAAAGGACTCTAATGCTGGAGTGTAAGAAAAAGAAAGGATGAGTAGTGGCAAGATAGATACTGCAGGTATGGTTTCTAAGACTTAACAACAACTTGATGGCTAATGATGATGATGATGATGAAATCACACACATTTTAGGACTCAGATGACAAGGTGGAAAAATAGCTAATCCTTAGTTTAAAGATGCACTTTGTGACTGAACAAGATCAACTTTACTTCCAGTGAGAAAATCCCTAGCAGTATCAGGCACTATAACATTATTGTAATAATATCATTGCAGGTGTTTATTCGATTCTTAAAGAAGTAGAATATTTGCAGTTTCTAAGGGAAAATCCCTGACTTCCCACTAAGAAGTATGTTCCTCTAAATCCAAGAAAATACATATAAAGCATAATGAACTATCTCAGCTGTTTCCAATAAATAATAATTATCGGGATAAATTAAAGAATTGTACAAATTATTGATGCTATTTTCAGTGCATCCAGCAGAATGATTTTTGCAGATTTCAGACATTTTAAATTTAACTTAATTGGGAACTATAACTACTATACTACTACTTTTTCTGAATGTTTAGTCTGGACTTAGATTTAGTTTGTATTTTTGTTCAATCTGAAATGGTGGTGGGGGGAGATAGGAAAAGTAGGAAATATGCAGGAAAGGCAGGCAAAACAACATGGCATTTCTGCCTCAGGTGGAACATTGATCAGCTTGTAAAAGTGCAATATTTTAAAACCTTAATTAACTTTTATGACAAAGCAGTGTTGGATTAGTTTACATCAGAGGAAAGCAATTGTTTGGTTACCAGAAACTACAATTAAGGTGGGTGTGGACAGGTGTGCCACATCACACGTAGGGACAAGAGGAAGAGAGATTATATTGTCAAGTAGATGAAGTTAGAATTTTCTATCTCTGAATCCCCTCTTTTAACAGGGTATTTTAACTACCAGTTATCTATTTTTAAGTGTATTAGAAATCAACAGAACACTCAACATTTGTTATTTTAGATTTCTATGCAGCCTTATGCAAGGATGTAGGAGGCACTGCATGTGATTCTACTTTCTTACATTCACAATTATTTTGTGAAGTAGATTCTGCTTCAAATTGATGACTGATCCAAAGATACCCAGTGGATTTCATGAATTGGGATCCTAACTTGAGAGTATCCACTAGTGTGCTGGAGCTGCAACTCCCAGAATTTTAACCACCATCTAGAACGACCTACCATAGGGTCCATTTTCCCCTCATTCAATCATGTCCAGTTCTCAGAACTGGCTGGAAAGTCCCTGCAGTTTCCTTGGCAAGGTTTTTTTTAGAAGTGATTCCCATTGCCTCCTTCCAAGGACTAAAAGGAAGTGACTGGCTCAACATCCCCCAAGTGGCTTTGTGCCCAAAGTGGGACTAGGATTCATGTTCTCCTGGTTTCTAGCCTGATGCTTAACCATTACATCAAACTGGCTCTCAGTTCCATATTAAATGCTAATATATCTAACAGGACTTGAAAGTAAACATACATAGGCTCCAAGTCACTGGATGATCAATCTTGCAGTATGCAACCCTACTTAGCCAACCTTGGCTGACCATAGAAAAAAAAAGCTAAGGAGAAGTTGGACATGGTTAATACTTATGAAGTGTTAAATTATATTGGTAGATTAAAAATATTCTAGAAAAAGGCAACAGGAAACCATATTTCCATTACCCAATAAACTTTAAAGATGATGTTATCATTTTAGCTACCTGTTATATCCCAGGCTGTGTAGAGGGTTTCTTATAGTTATCATTTCTTCTTATTTTGCTATGCCATTTTAAGCCTTTGTTAAGGTGAAGAGCTATTTGGACTGCACACTGCACACTGAATCAAAAAAGCTAACTATAGTATAGTCCTCTATACTATATTGAATGATTTTTAATAGCTATGTATAATTGTGCCAACACAGAACATTGGGTTAATTGAAAGAACCCATAATTTTAAAATATATACTATTGATCATGCATGCACAATCAAAATATTTAAGTGTCCACACAAGCTTAGTAGCTGTCATCTCCATTAGTAGACCAGGTCAGGAAATTAACTCCTGGAAAAGCTAAACCTGTTCTAAATAAAATTCCACTCTAGCATGGAGTGCCACCGGTCTTGGTTAGCATCTACATGAAATGCTGAAAAAGTGTCAAATACATCTTAAAGGTACACAGTTATATATCATTAACCTGAGATGGGCAGCAGATGCAGTGAATGTTGGAGGCAGTAAAGAATTGGATGGGGGAAAATAAGTTGAAAGTGAATCATAGGAAGTTTAAGTTACCATTTGTCAAATAATGTCAGTTTTAGTGTTAGCCTGTATGCTAGTTCTCACTGAAGGAGCAGTTATCACATGTGTTTTCTTTAGAATCCATGGCTTCTGCTTAAGCAGCAGTTGGAATCTATGGCCTACTGCATTTTTTCCAAACTGAAAAAGATCAGCCATCTTTTTTATATCTCATTTGCAGCTAAAGGTATGGCCACCAATCTATAATTATTCCTTGATCTTTCAACTCCTGATTAGTTTTTAAATTCCCCTGGTTATCTAATATTTCATTATACCTAACCATTTTGCCTAAATCTAATGTATTGGGGTAGATCATCGCCTCCATGGTGGATAGCCAGACGGGTATTTTCATATAGTGTTTTTCCTAATCTTTTTCCAGATCTGTATCAGTGAATCCCACATTTGATGTCTGTAAAAATATGAATGCTTCTTGCTTCTTTTCCCAGAGGAAGGCATGCCACCTCATCTGCAGGTGGCGTCCTTCCAGAGTTAAAATCCTTTTGTTATTAAGTTTACCCACTCCCTAATCCATACCAATGCTGCAGCATTATAATAAAGTTCCCATTCTGGGAGTCTGACGCCACCTCTACTTTTACTATCCTATAGTGCTGTTAATTTTATTCGAGCCTTCTTGCCTAACCATACACATTTTATAGTGATTTTATTTAATTCCACAAAAAAAAAACAAATTGAAGAAATGTTGTTATATACTTTCGAAGCTGAAGATCAACATCTGGAATAATACTGTCTGGAAAATAATACAGATCCCAGGACAGTTACTAGGGCATAATGTGATCATGATGCATCATTTCCTCTTTCTACATCAGTTACCCTCCATTAGCAGTATTCAGATGTAACTTTGCTATAGCTTGAATCCTTGGCATTGTAAAATATAGAATATTCTTCCAGGTGTTGTTTCTTGATCTTATATGGAATCCTGTTCTGTTCTATCCTATCCATAAAAAAAGAATGCATTCCTATACTTATTTTCCTGTGACTTATATACATGCTGTCTATTAATATCACTAGTCCATCTAGTACAATACAGGTAGTCCTGTTTCAAGTTACAGTGAAAAAGTGACTTATGACCCACACTTAAGACTGTCATAGCATCTCCAAGGTCAAGTGATGAAAATTTGGGCAAATGGGAACCAGCATATATTTAGGATTGTTGCAGTATCCTGGGGTCATGTGATCAAAACTTGTGACCTTCCTAGCCAGCTTCTGACAAGTAAAGTCAATGAGAGGAGCTGGATTCACTTAATGACCATGTGATTCACCTATCCATCATGTGTTTATTGGACCCATGTCCTTCCTGGTTGGTTTATGCCTCTAGGGAGGTTACACATGGCTGGCTCCAGGCAGCTGTCAATGCTTCTCTTGGGGAGGGTTCCTTCCCCGCCGTCTTGAAAGAGGCAGTGGTGAGGCCCCTCCTCAAGAAGCCTGCCTTGGACCCAGTCATTTTGAATAGCTATCGTCCAGTCTCCAACCTACATGACATGGGTCCTTATTATTTAAGGGAGCGACTTCTGCCGACATCGAATACCAACCGCCCTGTGCGAGCACATAGACAAGGACTCCTTGGGGTCCCGTCGGCCGGGCAATGCCGGCTGGCAGTCCCCCAATGACGTGCCTATTCTGTCGTCCCTGACCTCTGGAATCAACTTTCCTTGGAGCTCCGCCTGGCCCCTGACCTCTGCACCTTCCGCCATGACCTGAAGACCTGGTTGTTTAACCAATCCGGGCTGTGACCCTCGGTGGGTGGTTCTTATCTTTGTATTTTGTAATTATGTCCTGGGGCTTGTTTAGTTTAATTTTTTTAAGTATTTATTGTTCTTGTTGTTTTATTGTGAGCCCGAGTCTTCAGAGATGGGGCGGCATACAAGTCCCACTAATAAATAAATAAATAAATAAATAAACCTTTGCACGGAGACGGCATTGGTCACGCTGATAGATGATCTCTGGAGGGCTCAGGACAGAGGTTTGTCCTCTGTCCTAGTCCTATTAGACCTCTCGGCAGCTTTTGATACCATTGACCATGGTATCCTATTGCAGCGGCTTGAGGGGTTGGGAGTGGGAGGCACCATTTTACGGTGGTTCTCCTCCTACCTCTCGGGTCGCTCACAATCAGTGTTGGCAGGGGGGCAGAGATCGAGCCTGAGGCCCCTCACTTGTGGGGTGCCCCAGGGGTCGGTCCTCTCACCTCTCCTGTTCAACATCTGTATGAAGCCGCTGGGTGAGATCATCTGTGGTTTTGGGGTGAGGTATCACCAATATGCAGATGATACCCAGCTTTACATCTCCACCCCGGACCACATCAGTGATGCCCTCCCCATGATGTCCCATTGTCTGGATGCGGTGCAGATCTGGATGGGGAGGAACAGGCTCCGACTCAACCCGGCAAAGACTGTACTGGCATCTCAGATTACTCAAGATATACCATCTTTGGTCATGGGGGGAGAGGTGTTGCCCCCCCCCCCCATGGACAGGGTGCACAATCTGGGTGTCCTCCTGGATGCACAGCTCAGTTTGGAGGAGTAGGTGGGAGCTGTGTCCAGGGGGGCATTTGCCCAGGTGCGACTGGTTCACCAACTGCACCCTTACCTGAGCCGAGATGCCCTACGGACAGTCACTCATGCACTTATCACCTTCCAACTCAACTACTGCAATGCCCTCTATATGGGACTTCCCTTGTGGACCACCCGGAGATTGCAGCTGGTGCAGAATGCGGCCGCGCGGGTTGTGATGGGGGTGTCCCGATATTCCCATATTACACCCCTTCTGCGTGACTTGCACTGGTTGCCGGTTGCCTTCCGGGTGAGATTCAAGGTGTTGGTAACAACTTATAAAGTCCTACAGGGCATGGGTCCGGGGTACTTGCAGGCGTGTCTCCTGCTGACATCACGCTCTGATCGCCCTGTACGCTCCCACAGACAGGGCCTCCTTGGGATACTGTTGGCCAGATATTGGTTGGCAGTGCCCAGGGGTAGGGCCTTCTCTGTGGGAGCGCCCACCCTGTGGAACCAACTCCCCTTGAGCCTTCGTTTGGCCCCCGATCTCCGCTCCTTCCACCGTGACCTTAAGACCTGGCTCTTTGAACAGGCTGGTCTGGACTAACCAAGGGGAGGGGTGGGTTTGTTTTAGAGGGTTTTAAATTTTAATTGAATTTTCATTCTTAGGCTTGTATTTGGTTTAATTTCTTTTTATTGTAAATTTGTATGAGTTTTATATTGTTAGCCGCCCTGAGTCCTTAGGGAGAGAGGGTGGCATACAAGTCTAATAAATTATTATTAATTATTAACTGTAGTGATTCGCTTAACAACTGTGGCAAAAATGGCTGTAAATTGGGTGCAATTTATTTAACAACCTTCTTGCTTAGCACAGCCCCAATGTTGTCTTAAGTCAAGGACGACTTTTAATGCTGTTTGACCAGTGATAGTTCTCCAAGGACTACAGCAAGGCTTACTTTTTTTGGCCAACTTTGCTTGTGGCCAGGGGAGAAAAGGTGGCTCAAGGGACCCTGGTCAAAGAAGGTGACTTATCTGGACTCCTTCACCTCGGACAGACTGGAGAAGGGCAGGAAGTTTGTGAAGGAAAAGAACAACAAATTTTCCTTTTATAGAAAATAAGGCACAAGTAGGTAAGTTTATACTACACTCATAGACCAGAGATCAGAACAAATTAAATCAGTAAATAAACAATTAAAAATCCTAATATAAAATAATAAAGAACAGCTTAAATCTATGATAAAATCCAGTCTGTCAATTATACATGGTCTACCTATACTAAAATTACAATCCATAAACTGTGTGGCCCATAGTCAGTTTAATACTAAAAGGGAAAGGAATAAGCAGTGCAATGGATGTGCCACATTTGTTGTATAAAATAGCTATGGTGGATTATTGTCCAGTTTTAGTTTTAATGTAAAATTTAATTTTTTGAAAATCAGCTGTAGCCGAGGAATGGATTTTGGAGTGAACAAAAAGCCTTGCAAATAATTTATAGTTGTTAATAATAATAGTTATTTGCAGAATGCAAATCACTTATGACCATACTGTAAAATTTACATTGTAAACAACCAACCAGTTTCCTCATAGAGGAACTCCTAAAACCTGCTAAATGCTGCCTAGAGCTTTTATTTGTTCTATATTGCAATACAGTTAATTGCTTTCCTCTTGTTTCCCAGATTGATTATCTTTCTTGCTAAAAGCTTCTATTAATGTTGGCTGACCTGAGTGCTTCATTTGAACTGAAAAGTCATGTTATAAATGTCTTAGCAGTAGATTAAGCAGTAATAGAAAAATGCTAAGTATGCTCACGTTGGTCATTGGTTAATGTATATTGATTGTTGGAAATCAAGATTCTGTTTTCTATCCATTCTGTTGTTCTTGCTACCAAAGCACACAAAAGTCTTAATTTAATATTACACTGATCAAGATGTATGTGTTCCTTTAAAATCATTCTCTCCAAAAAATAAAGATGGCTATTTTTAGCAGCACCATTTCTCTGCCTCCCTTTCAGAACCATTTCCTTTTTGTTACATTTAGCATAGCTGAAGTTGTAGGGGAAAATGTTTGATTTGGATTAATAACACAAATAGATCTTCATTTGAAAATGTTCAGGGAGCGTGAAGGAAGAAACTGATGAAGGTAGATTAAAGATGAACAATGTAAGCCAATATGATTCAGTTTCATGCACAGAATTATACAAAAACCATACCATTAAAAGTACACACACATAAAGAAGTGCCTTCCTGGATTTATTTATTTTCTATGCACAAAATGAGCATGTTAAGTCATTTTTAATTTGACCACTAGGTGGCTCTATATTCATGTTATTTATTGAACTTATCGCTCCCCCCCCCAGTGATGTAATCACAAATCTGTAAACATCCATCACATGCAGGTATCAATCTCTGTAACAAATTGCTAAATTTGTGTGTAATCTAAATCCTGTTGCTTTAAAACCTGCCCAAGGTTACCCAGCTGGCTTTTATGACTAAGGCAGTAGACCAAATCTAAATAAATCATAAAAACCTTTAAAAAAGTATTAATGTGATCCTGAAATAAATAAAAGTTAGGTGTAAATCAACAACTAATCTCAATATTTTGACACTAGCAAATAAACATCATGCAAAGGGATCAAAGATACACTACACACCATCAAAATAACAATGGTGGAGGCTGCCAGAAGTGCAAGAACTAAAACTTTGTGCCTCACTTAACATCTAAAGGAGTAAAAGAAGAGGAGGAGAAGGAGAAGGAGGAGGAGGAGGAAGAAGAGGGATTACAATTCAGACAAAATGATGCACAACATACAGTAGCTTTCTTTACTTGATCTTAGTAGAGCTCATTAAGAGCTCCCTGCAGGAAGTTGGAAATAGCTTTTTTCTGTTATTTTCATGGGAATTTCAACTCTGTCCCTTAACTTTTACTTAGGTTCCTTAATTGGCACATTGCTTGCGACTCCTGATACTGACCCAGGGAATTTCAAATATGCTGGTCCTTTTTCCATCTGAATGTGGCACCTTCATACTGCAACTACTAGGGGAAAAAAACTACAACGAAGTCCAGAAATACACATACGAAAATCATTAATTAAACAAACAAGTCCGTGTGCACTGGCTGCTCAGATCGCATAGACCTATTTTAAGAGTATTAATTACTCTTATAACTCAGAATATTACCAAAGGATGTAGTTTATGAAATTTAAAAATAACTATGTAACAAAGATCTTTGAGCTCATGCAATCATGGGCATTCAGGCTTTTGTAGCCCAGATTTTGGAACACAAGTTACAACTCTGTTGCAGAGTGAAGAAATTGATACTTGTTGATCTTCTGGATATTGAGTCAATGTTTCTCTCTTCCAATTTTTTGAGTGCCATTTTGTGAATTTTCATGGGTTTATATACCTCCTCCTGCATATATCACATGATACCTTTTCATGTTTTGTTCCTATCTATGGTACCTACAATGTAAACAAAGAATAGCTAGAATCCACATTTTGGTAAATATTCATTATTGGCATTTTTGAAACTTGGCATTTTCATGACAGTCTTTGTTCTTCATCAGAGGTAAAATTTCCCCTAAAACCAAATGAATTCTCCTGGTGTTTCGATTCTGCGCATGTCATCAAATATCACAACAGTTTATTCATTGTATTTTTTGTCCTTAGTGACATTAGATATTTGAACAATGCTGATTTATTTTTCTCAGCATATAAGCACCATTGAAGGATCTTTGGTGGAAAAAGAACTACAGTATCTACTGAAACATACAGAGACACAATTTGGTATACAGGTAGTTCTCGAATTACAACAGCTCCTTTGGTGACCATTCAAAGTTACAACGGCACTGAAAAAAATGACTTGTGACCGTTTTTCACAGTTATGAACTTTTCAGCATTCCCATGGCCATGTGATCAAAATTCGGATGCTTGGCAACTGACCCACATTTATGAGAGTTGCAGTGTCCCAGGGTCATGTGAATCACCTTTTGAGACCTTCTGATAAGCAAAGTCAATGGAGAAGCCAGATTCACTGAACAACCGTGTTAATAACTTAACAATTGCAATGATTCACTTAACTGTGGCAAAAAAGGTCGTAAAATGGGACACACTCACTTAATAAATATCTCACTTAGCAATAGAAATTTTGGGCTCAATTGTGGTCGTAAGTCAAGGATTACCTGTAGTGGTTAAGGTGTTGGCCTAGAAGCCAGGAGACAATGAGGCAACATAAGCATGAAAACTCTGTCTCACTCAGTCCAATCCATCTCATATATCATGGGGAATATAGTAGGTGGAGGGAGTATTAGACATGTTCACTGCCTTGAATTATCATAAAAATAATACATGTGGTATAAAAATAAATAAAATAAAAAATATTTGGATCCCCTTTTAACACTGAGTTAAGCTAACCTTAAGGAGAACAACTGTGTGCTGGGTTGTGGCCTTTTAATGTAGATAGCAGATCTGTTTAGGTTATACTATCTGCCTCTGTGTTAGACAATGCCTGTGTCAGATAATACTACTAATACTAATAATTCCAAATAAATGCTACATTTTGCATGAGCCATTTCGAAGGATCATGAATCATTAAATCTATTTTGAAGTAGCATTTAATGCAACATTTTCTGGTTTTTTTATGGCAGCTTCTAGTCAAAAGATCCAGCCTACTAATTTTGGATATATAAATAAATGGTTATGTGCTTTTCCTCTTGCAATATGCCTGAGAGATAGCTCAGGAATAATGCTAGGAAGAAAAAAATGTGATTTCCCTCTTCTCTTGTATCTTATGACATGAAGTATATCTCATTAAATTATACCTTTTAAAAAAAATGTTAGCCTGAAAAAAGGCTACCAGATTTCTTCTGATTTATTTATTTTTTATTTATTTATTTTATTGGACTTGTATGCCCCTCTGAACTCCCTTCCCTCTTTAATTTTTTTTGGGGGGGCATTGGACTGACAATAGCTCATTTTGCTTACTTGTTCATATTGAAGAAGCCAGAGAATATAAACATTCAATATAAATATAAATATTCAGGACTGGTTTGTTTTGTCCTTAAGTAGAAAAAGAGATTTCCGCTAGACAGCAGACCTAGCAAAGACTTCTAATTGTTGAAATGATTTATATAGGCAGTCTATGTCCCAACTAGCTTGCTAAAGGAAAAGAGGAAAAATCTCTTTCTGCCTCCAGAAAGTTTTAAAGAAGTCTCTTTTAATAAAGTAAGTTTCATCATTGATCCATAACACAAAACAATAGAATAATATCTCTAACACTTAAAAGCACAGAGACCTAACTTTGGGACTATATGCTGATATTTTGCATTTTGATTCTTTCTTGCCATTTACATGATCAGATTAGAATAACTAATATCCTCCCTCTGTCCCTAACTCTCTGTAATTAGATTGAACGTCAAAAAAGATCAAAGCAAGGCCAGAACAAAACCTGGCAGAAGAGGAAGGTTTAGAAATACAGTATCATCCCCCACAACACACACACACAATGTTCTCACCATCTCCCTCGAAGCGCCTAACAAAAGTGATTACTGACATTTTAGCAAATGCATGTGCATCAGTCAGAAAGCAAAACTGTATCTTGCACACGCATTTAATTGTGTGTGTGGTGTGTGTGTGTGTGTAGGGGAGAAGTCCTATACTTCTGTGCTGAAACTTGTCCCCAAAAATTGCTAACCACCTGACCATATTGGCAGGGAGGTTTTATTGGCTGTTTGTACTTACAGCCCTCACAAAGAGTTTGAAGTTGGCCAGCAGTTGTTGTCTTCAAAGACTTGACAATGAGGAGCCAATCCAGAGAATTCCAAGAGATTCCATGAAAGTGGTGCTAGAGTTCTGTGGGGAAGAAAAAGCCAGGGGCGCAGGGTGAAACTAGTTGCTGCCAATGAAAGAACAGACCACCCAAAAGCTTGGCAAAACTGCTGGGGGGGGGGGAAGAGTTTTGCTCCCATTTCAAATAACCTGGCACAGAGCCAGACATGCTGACTTAGGTCCCCAAATCAGACAACATCAAGTAGTCAGGCAAGTCTAGAACAATTTTCTGAAGTGCTGCAAAGATAGATAGCTGCGCGCTATGTAACATCATTCAGGATCTGAGCTTGGAAAATGTGTATCTTCTGACTGAACTGGCTTACCTTCCAGATATGCTGGGACCTCAATTATTATTATGATTACATATACAACAACATGAAATTATAGCTACCAGGTACTATCTTTGACCCCCCGCCCCAGCCATATTTGTTCTACTTCCATTTTCAGATCTTCATATTTTGTTATTTTCTCCACTTTTTTCTCTTCTCTTCTGCTGTCTCCAAGTACTTCCACATCCACTATCCAGACCCTTGTTTTTTGTCTATCAACAATTGTTAAGTCTGGGTCTGTTATGTAGCAGGTGCTTGTATGTTTGAATTCAAAAAGCACTTTAGCTTCTCTTTTCCATTGCTTACTATTTTATAGTTACACCAGTTTTTGCTTGTAGGTAAATGGTATTTCTTGTGAATATTCCAAGACACCATTGTGGCTGCTTTGTCATGTTTGTTCTTTATAGTCAGTCTGTGCAATCTTCTTGCAGCCGCTAACTATAATATATTCATTTAATCCCTACTTTTTAATATGTAATTCAAAGCAATGAACGTACCTAATGTTCCTGCCACTTTGTTTATCTCATAACAACAACTCTGTGTGTGGGTTGGGCTGAAAAAGAGTGACTAGCCCAAAGTCACCCAATTAACTTTCATGCCTAAGGCAGGCCTAGGCATTTTCTGGTTTCTAGGCCAGCACTTAAATCACAAGTCCTCCAAAATTATCATACTTTAATTCTATTTCCTCTTTGAATATTTGTTTATTGTAATTGAATTTGTAGTATACAATACATCACTGCTATTCCTGATTGTAGGGCAATTCTATGCCTTGTGAGTCCCTCCTATCCTTCCTCCAAATCAAGGAAGATAAAATGTTTTTAGGTTTCACCATAAAATTTGTATATTAGGAAAGTATTGCATCCCAGCTTAAAGTTCTCATTGACCAATAATATTTATCCATAGGCATTCTAGCATGCCATGCTTATTTCTTCCTTTGACATGCCTAGAACTTCCTCGTTATGCTGACTTCTCTAACAACCTGTATTCTTCTCTACTTTTACCACTGCCCTACTATCATCCACATGAATTGGGGAAGCTTATAAAGTAACTAAGAATGCCCTTTGACTTGATGCCACATAATCAATCAAGATAATCAGATAAACAAATTATTCTATACATTGATGTTTCACTGTACCTCTTGCTAACGTATTCTGCTGCATGTTAACTTTGGTCTTCAATCTTGTGCGGTTCACCCCTTATTACAATGATTCATACTATTAAAACATAATGGTATTTCAGAAACCTATGCAGAACTCCCCCTTCCCCCGGAGCAATAAACCCTGGCTAGTGACTATATAACATCTTTCTATACAGAGAAGCTACAATGGATAAAAAGTAATGGTCCTTCAATCAAACTCTGTTTTAGGTGTAATGGCACAGTGGGACAGTGGTTAGAATGCAGTACTGCAGGCTAATTCCCCTGACTGCCAGCAGTTTAGCAGTTCAAATCTCTCTGGCTCTAAGTGCTCATTGGCTCGAAGTCTAAGTGCTCTTGCTCTTGCTAGTCTTATCTCTGTCATTCATCAGGCTCTTGGGTCAGAAATAAATCCAGCAAGAACTGGAGAGAGATGTGAGTTAGGGATTGGGCACCAGCAAAGGACAGATTACACATCTATTCTGCCTTACCACTGCCATAGTGTTAAGCAGAAAACCAATTTATAGTTTGATCCATAGGACTGAATTGATGATATCTATAAGATTTTAATCTCTTTCATCTTTAGAGTTTAATCTAAAAACTGACTTTGCAAACGAAGTGGGAAAGCAGGAATTTGGTTTGATATTTGCAGAAGTGGTTCAGCGTGCAAGAGAAGTATTTATAGCAACCTAGGCCTTCAAAGTCTACCATGTATGTGCTGTAGAGTGCATTTAAAGGACTGGTGTTCAGATAGGGAAAAATAAAAAGTTGCCAATATAAGGTGAAACTCGAAAGATTAGAATATCGTGCAAAAGTTCATTTATTTCAGTAATGCAACTTAAAAGGTGAAACTAATATATGAGATAGACTCATTACATTCAAAGCAAGATAGTTCAAGCCGTGATTTGTCATAATTGTGATGATTACGGCTTACAGCTCATGAAAACCCCAAATCCACAATCTCAGAAAATTAGAATATTGTGAAAAGGTGCAATATTCTAGGCTCAAAGTGTCCCACTCTAATCAGCTAAGTAAGCCATAACACCTGCAAAGGGTTCCTGAGCCTTTAAATGGTCTCTCAGTCTGGTTCAGTAGGAATCACAATCATGGGAAAGACTGCTGACCTGACAGTTGTGCAGAAAACCATCATTGACACCCTCCATAAGGAGGGAAAGCCTCAAAAGGTAATTGCAAAAGAAGTTGGATGTTCCCAAAGTGCTGTATCAAAGCACATTAATAGAAAGTTATGTGGAAGGGAAAAGTGTGGAAGAAAAAGGTGCACAAGCAGCAGGGATGAGCACAGCCTGGAGAGGATTGTCAGGAAAAGACCATTCAAAAGTGTTGGGGACTTTCACAAGGAGTGGACTGAGGCTGGGGTCAGTGCATCAAGAGCCACCACACAGAGACGGATCCAGGACATGGGCTTCAAATGTTCTATTCCTCTTGTCAAGCCGGTCCTGAACAACAAACAACGTCAGAAGCGTCTCACCTGGGCTAAAGAAAAACAGACCTGGTCTGTTGATCAGTGGTCCAAAGTCCTCTTTTCTGATGAGAGCAACTTTTGCATCTCATTTGGAAACCAAAGACCCAGAGTCTGGAGAAGAGTGGAGAGTCACACACTGCAAGATGCTTGAAGTCCAGTGTGAAGTTTCCACAGTCTGTGTTGATTTGGCAAACCATGTCATCTGCTGGTGTTGGTCCACTGTGCTTCATTAAGTCCAGGGTCAACGAAGCCGTCTACCAGGAGATTTTGGAGCACTTCATGCTTCCTTCCGCAGATGAGCTTTATGGGGATGCTGACTTCATTTTCCAGCAGGACTTGGCACCTGCCCACACTGCCAAAAGCACCAAAACCTGGTTCAGTGACCATGGGATTACTGTGCTTGATTGGCCAGCAAACTCGCCTGACCTGAACCCCATAGAGAATCTATGGGGCATTGCCAAGAGAAAGATGAGAGACATGAGACGCAACAATGCAGAAGAGCTGAAGGCCACTATTGAAGCATCCTGGTCTTCCATAACACCTCAGCAGTGCCACAGGCTGATAGCTTCCATGCCACGCCGCACTGAGACAGTAATTGCTGCAAAAGGGGCCCAAACCAAGTACTGAGTACATATGCATGCTTATACTTTTCAGAGGTCCGATATTGCTCTATGTACCATCCTTGTTTTGATTGCATGTAATATTCTAATTTTCTGAGATTGTGGATTTGGGGTTTTCATGAGCTGTAAACCATAATCATCACAATTATGACAAATCACAGCTTGAACTATCTTGCTTTGCATGTAATGAGTCTATCTCATATATTAGTTTCACCTTTTAAGTTGCAGTACTAAAATAAATGAACTTTTGCACAATATTCTAATTTTTCGAGTTTCACCTCTACACTGTATAAGGGGTTGTACATTACTTACAGTACTTTCCCAGACAACATATTAGCATTCTGAAGAAAATACATGGAGAAATCCTGAGTTTGTCTGATTGTTAATGTACACTAATCTAAAAGCCACTACATTGCAGCCAATGTGGCAGCTGAAAGAACTGGGTGGTCTATTTTCCACTTTTTTTTTTTAGCAAACTGCTCAGGTGCTTCCTTTAAGAGTAGTAATGGTAGCTTGTGGCAAAAATCTGTAGACATTGGAGGAGATGAACATGGCAATCCCACTGAGACCTCAGAACATTTGTGTAATTATTGGCACTTCAATTCCCCAGTCCATCAAAAGCACTGATCTGCAATTGTCTTCAAACCTCTGCTAATCTGCAAGCTGAGCAAAAGAAGCAAAAACCATGCCTCTGCCCCAGTCACCCTTACTCCCTATAAAAAGTAAATTTAACAGACATTCCAGCCCACATATGTAGCTAATGTTCAGTGCACTTGTCTGGCCAAAGGCAAAACAAACTAATAAAGTCCCAGCAGTTCTTATGAGGAGGAACTGAAACAGCTTCAAGCCATTTTGCCTCTGAAAAGATCTGAAGATCAGGAAATGACAAGGGTAATACAGTGGAGAGTTCTTGCGATTAGTAGAATGGATCAAGCTACATCCACACTGCAGCATGTTTTGTTATTTATAAGTTTACTGCAGTTTCAAAGACATTGCAGCTGAGGCAGAAGGTCTTGAACACAGACAGACAGTCTCATGGGATTAGAGAAGTCTCAGGTGGATGTTGAATTGGTACAGCAAATGTTCTCATAGGCAATAATAGAATCTTTTCTCCAGAGTGGTGAGGCTGGCTTCACTGTTTTTACTTCTTCCAGCATTAGGACACAAGAAAGCAGTTTACGGGTAGGAATGAGTAGGTAGGGGAATCATGTTTACACTTCCTCAGTTGCAAACTACTTTAGCAGACAAGTAGAGTTCCAAAACATTGTGTTTAAGGACTTACCTTATTCAATGTGCTATTTTTGGTGGGTTGCCCATTTGCAATTGTAAAAAAAAAAGCTTACAATATGTTTTGCAAAACTAAGAAAATCCTGCATCTGTAATTTTCTTTACTGAAACAGTGAAGAACAGTGGAGAACAGCTTTTCATACAAGGGTTATTTGGTATAAAAATAGAGCTTGTATTTCTTGCTTTCTTGAAATTCTGGAATATAAGTAGATACAAGGAAATATCTGAGATTTACATCAAATAATCTAAAATCTATGTGGTTGGACAGATTTCATCCCTTGCATGCTGGCTGTTTACATATTATTAGCAAAGTCAAGACAAATACCATGACAGCAGAATAAATGTTTTGGTTAAAATGCATGCAGGGCCATACATGTTTTGAAGAAATGTGACATGAGAAATATAGCCTGTTGACTAGTTTACACTGCTTGTGACTTATATCTACAATTCTTATGTCTATATGAATTATGACCTGTTTATATAAAGTTTATGACCTATCAGAAATAGACAGCATGGTAGTGCCTATTGAGTAATGTTAGTTGCATGATTTTTCCAGATATACTGTCAATAAGGATATTGCACAGCTAGACAAGGTTTAGCTCAGAGGACGTCAGGTACAGTAAAATGATAAGGGGGATGAGGAAATATTTCCCTTGAGGAAATATTGAGACATTTGAGCTTTCTTAGTCTAGAGGTGTAATAGGTTGTGAAAATAACCTTGGGAGACAGGAAGTGGAGGAGCCATAACCTGGAGAAGGAGGGACAAAGGAGGGACAAAAGATATCTCTGCTCATAAGACAGAAGAGGTGCAAGGTAAAGGGCCCTCTATAGTTTTCTGCAAAGTAAAAATAAATGAGGGGAGAAATACTTTTGTACTTGCAAGATTTTGTTATTGTAACCTTAAAATAAAGGTAGACTTAATACTTATGGTTTCTGGGTTTTTTTCTAGACTACTTTAAAGGGCTGACAGGAGGCAACTGACAGGGGACAGGCTTGAGGTGCACACAATTACTCATGGTGTGAATAAAGTAGATAAGTTATTTTCCCCTTCCCATCACCCAGTGAAACTGATCCTGAATCAGGACAGAGAAAAGGGTTTAAATAATAATAATATGTAATTAAAGTTTGGAATTTGCTCCCCTTGAGATGGGATGGTGGCTACCAGCTTGGCTGGCTTCAAAGCAGGGGCCAATTTGTGGAAGTCATGGAAATCAATGCTATTAAACTTGATGGCAGTGAAGAACATCTGCTGGAAGATCTACTAGATTTCCTTATGCAGTTGGCTGGACACTTTGGGAACAGATTCCTTGACTAAATGGGCCTAAATGATCAGATTACTGCTTATGTGCTTATTCCATGTTATGATGGAAATCATTGAGAATCTTTTTTTTTTTTGCTGTCCGAACCCTGCTCATTTTCAAGTTTTTTGAAAAAAAAAGATCAGAATCCAAGTCATTTTCACCAATCAAGAGAGATTTTAATGCAAGATTCCTGGCAAGCTTCTTTTAATACTATCTGATGTTCCAAAATAGTTTGCAATATGACACCAGGGCCAGCTTTTCAAATGGGGAAAAGGCTCCTGAATGAACTTCAAGAAGCTTTTTGGGTCTTGGCCATATTCTACAGTGGGAAAATTTAAGATTAGTTGGTGATGAAAAGGAACTATGTTTAGCATGTTATAGCAAGTAATTCTTCAGTATATTTCCCATTTATATATAAAACTTATTTACTGATTTAAAATAAAATGATTTATTTTATTTTCATCAGGAGGAAATAGATCTAAGCAGTACAATATTGAACCTTGTCCTGGATTGATATAGAAATATTTGCAGGTTATGTAGTTCGGTTAACATCAACCTGGAAACAAAGGTTGAATTTTTTATTCACAGAAAGAAGAGTCACTCTTTTTAGGAAATATAGTTTTGTGGGAATCAGTAAAAGAGGGTAGACTGGGCATCAGCTTGTTAGCAAGTTCTTCACTCTTATATAAAATTACTTCATGTTATTAGTTTATTTTTGCTTTTTTATATTTTAGGCAAGGGTTAACTATATTTTTTTAAAAAACTATGGTCTTTGCAAGAATCCAACCTAGTTTTTACATTGTACTAAGCAATGGTTTACTTAAAATAGGCTACTGAATAAATAACAATGATTGTATTCATATATCACATAAATTCAAAATAAAACAAATTACATTATGTGTTAAAGTGATCTGTGACTCCAGTAAGTCTCACCTTTGCTGTTTCTGTTCTAATGTGTGGCAATGCCGTCACACAGTTCCTATGGGATTTATTTTACATATTAATTGAACGTTTATGTTGACTCGTTCATTTATTTTTTCAACTTGACAATACTGATGCCAGCATGGAGAAGTCCCTTTGGCATAAAGAAGTGGTGAAATAAAACCATAAAATATATTTCTTTAGGAATGATGAGCAGAGGGATAAATTAGCTTGGACGAAATACAGCCTGAGCAAAAATAATTTAGAATTTAGAATGAATGCATTAATCTTACTGAAGCAGATATATGCCCATCTTGCCCAGATATCTTCACATTAAGTTTTCTCTTAATGTGGTTATTCAGGATCTTTTAAAGATTTTTTAGTCTACTGACATGCAATTCACATCTCTCTCATCTTGCATCACAATATCTTGATTGTGGCTTCTGTCCATGGAGTTGGAAGTTGTATTTTATTTCTAAGTAGGAGATGCTTAGACTAAGCCTACTTACAGTGAAGTAGCCTGAATTTTTACCAATCAAAAGGTGCTCTGTAGTTAATCCACTTTTTCTTCTTAAATGTTTTCAATAAAATAAAAAGACAAAGCCCCAGTAGAAAAATATGGGACACCGTTGAATAGAAAACAATTCTTAAATGTGACTGTGCTGTCCAGACAGTATATAGGTAATGGGAATTGAGATAGTTACTTAGCAATTGAGAGCTGTCCCCTTAAGGGAATGCATCGTGGTAAATGTAGTTAATGTATCCTGGGAAATGTAGTCCATGTCATGTGGTCACATCTGTAATCCTGATTGGTCACTGAATTGACCCTTGGTGGGTTGGGGGAGGTTCCTTCACTCTTGCCTGGACCCAGCAGCGTGCTGGTACCTCATCCCCTTGCTCCTTCATTATGGGGATGAAAAGATCACTATCCTTTTACACTATGAATACAGTTATGCAAAGATTTGGACACTGAGATGAATCTCGACGTAACCGTGAGTTATATATGAGGATACCTGATGAACCAATAAAGAAACTTTGTATGGGTGCTTTGTAGAGTTATCTGTCTTTATACATTCGGCCAGTAATTATAAAGGACAAAACAGTGACATTGTATAAAAGTCCAACTAACTGTCTTGCCATTTATAGAATATGGCCCTCTAACTAAGATCTTAGGCTTCAACATATTTATTTATGTACTGATTGATTAGGTCTCCCATCTCACTATCCAAATTGACTGTGCAGCTTACAATGCATGTTATTAAGCTTTGGGCATTATTATTTTGGGTTTGGGATACCCAGAGAGAACAATCTTTCTTTCTTTGCAATACTGAATTAGCTTTCTATGTCTTCAGATCCTTGTTATTGGTATCACATTATTTTTATACAGGTAGTTCTTGACTTACAACAGCTCATTTAATGACCATTCAAAGTTACAATGACACTTAAAAATGTGACTTATGACTGTTTTTCAGTAACAACCTTGGTAGCATCCCCATGATCATGTGATCAAAATTCAGCTACTTGGCAATTGATCCATATTTATGACCATTGCTGTGTCCTAGGGTCATGTGATCACCTTTTGCAACCTTCTGACAAGCTAAGTCACTTAACAACTGGATTACTAACTTATCAACTGCAGTGATTCATCTAACAACAGTGGCAAGAAAGGTGGTAAAACGGGGTGAAACTCACTTAACAAATATCTCACCTAACAACAGAAATGTTGGGCTCAATTGCAATCGTAAGTCAAGGACTGCCTGCATTCATACCACGAATTGATCTTCTTGACCTCGACATCCTCCCTCACAGCAACAACCTGGGGCACAGCATCCATATCAACCACCCCAAAGAGAAACGTGTAAATTCCACTGTTTTTGAGGAAGGGAAAACCCCGTTGGAAGTTAAAACCCATGCCTCTCCTAGAAAAATGAAATATTTTATGAAATATTACAAGGGCAGAATATTTCCCCTAAAAGGGAGGCAGAAACTTAGCCCCCACAACTTTGTTAATGGGCCATTAACACCTGGGGCAGCCTATTCTACATAACAAAGATCTACCCCCTTCAAGCACAGCCGTTTAATTGCCCTTCATTGCACCACCCATCAAGTTTCAACCAAACTTAGCACACAGACAACCAACAAAGCTAGCTATGTCCTCTGAAAGCAACCAGTCAGGATACTCTTCCTATGTCCCAGGAAGTTCAAAGCCAAAGAGGGACTCTCAGGATCTCTTCCCCTTTTCTTCGCTGGAGAGCTCCAAGACATGTGATCCTGTTCATCAATAAACTTTCTTTCCAAGCAACTTCCATGAATCCAGGGTCTTTTCCCCACTTGGAACTGAAACCAGAAGGACATTTCTTCCAACAACCCAAAGATGCTTTTCAAGAGGCAACTGGACTTTCTGGGTTTTCTTTGAAGACCTTTCGCTTCTCCTCCACTCACTCCTGGATGAGAAGCAAAACGTTTTCAAAGAAAAACCAGAAAGTCCAGTTGTCTCTTGAAAAAAGCACAACCATGGACAACCATGACCTGGATGAATTTCCATAGCCATTGAGAAAGGGGAGAGCTATGCAGCCATTTGCATCTCTCCAGTTGGCACTTAACATTGTACCACTATGCTGGGATGGTCCACTATGCTCTGCCACTGTTTCTTTTGTTGGAAGAAATATCCTTCTGGGTTCAGTTCCAAGTGGGGAAAAACATAGTGCAAACATGGAGGCTGTTTGGAAAGATGGTTTAATGGTGGACAGGACCACATGGCCTGGAGCTCCAAAGTGAAAAGGACAATCATATGCTTCAAGATGTTGGGTGAAGGAAAAAGGGCTGATATGCTGAGAGTGCCTGGGTTTTATACACTCTTTTGGGATTTGAATTTGAGCCTTGTATTCTGATTGATTGTCAGATTCCCATGTGGCCATGCAGGGGCAACTCTGTAGGCTGTCCTGAGTCCCAGGTTTGGTTGAGCCTTGCTTGATGATGATGTAATGAAAGAGCTTTGGGCAATTCCCATTATAGCTCTAGCTGGAGTAGATCTTTGTTATGTAAAATAGGCTGGCCCAGGTCAGAGTAATGGATCCATGAATCCAGGGAGGCGCAAAGGTGGCTGGGGGGGGGGGCTGAGTTTCTGCCTCTTTGATGAGTTTCTGCTTCTGAGTTTCTACTCTTTTTAGGAGAAATATTCTGCCTTTTAAATATTTCTTAGGATATTTCATTTTTCTAGGAGAAGGGTGGGTGCTAACTTCTTACACTTCCCCCCCCTAGCGTTTCTTTACGCAAACGTGTGGATGGGCTTGTGCCACACCGCAGTCACCACTTCATTGTGGCAAGAAGGCACCTCAGATTCGGGGTGCGATCGAGCCGCTTTTAGGCCAGGAAAACCCCCCCACCCCCACCTCCTTTCCCCTTCCCTACATCTCGCGTGAGAGGGAAGCTTTCCCGCAGCTGGCCAGTATCGTTCTTGAAGGGCCGCTGCCAGGCGCGCACCAGCCTGGCCTCCACGCTATCACCTGCAGCCGGGCTGCGCTTTAACTCCAGCAAGGAGGCGCCCTCCGCCTTGGCTAAGACTCCTTCCTGCAAGGCGTGTCGCCGCCGCCGCCGCGCCCGGCGCTCTCTTTTTTCCTTTTCCACCAGGGGGACCGGAGCCGGCTTCGCCGAGGCGACCCCTCCTTCTCCGAAGTTTCCTCTTCAAACACGCCGGGATTCAGGGAGAAGAGCTCCGGCTGGCGTCGCAGCGGGAAAAGGCGAGCCAGCCATCTCCTCCTCCAGTGGCGGTAGACGGTTGCCTGAGAGAGAACCGCCGAGGGCGCCGCCGGCTGAGGTTAGCGGCTGCGGTACGCTCGTCCTGCCGCCCGCACCCGCGCATTGTGACCCTGGAGAGAGAGAAGGAAAGAGCGAGCGAGTAGGGTTTGGTGGACTTTCAATGCCGGCAGAAGCGGTCCAGCCGGGCAGAGCAAGGAAGGTGAGGGCCCGGGGGAGAGAGACATGGTAGCGTGGACTTAGGAGGAGGGAAGCCGAGGCTTGGGCTTAACCTCGCAGCGTTTGCTGGGTGTGGGGGGAGGAAGCCTCGTATAGGGGTCGCACGCACGTCCCCCAGAGAAGCGCGCGCGCATCTTCGGTGCCCGCCGGCATACGGCGGGGCTTGGGACGAGCTTCTCAGCATCCGGCAAGACTCAAAACATTTGCATAGGAGAACTCTCCGGGCTGGCCTATTGCCAAGAAGAAGGGGGGGGGGGAACCGTCTTGCCGGAGCCGGGGTTGCTCCTGCTCCGGCCAACTGCTATGTTTTTAAGCCGGCCGCGGCAGCTGCGGCGCCCGGCCGAGATGTATGCGGCAGCTTCTGACCGCGGCGGCTCCTCCCCCTTCTGCTTCCTTCCCACAGCAGGCCGACCGGCTGGTGTGAAACCTCCTTGCCCAGCAGCCAAAAGCAGCCCGGTTCCCCGAGCTCCACCATGACCGCCCCTGGGACGCTAGGTAAGTCGCTGCTTAAAATAGGCGGCCGGGTTTAAAGCGTAGAGCTGGTTTGGGGAAGGGCGGGAAACGGGCTGTCCTCGGGACGGGTGGAAACCAGGCTCGATCGCTTGCAGAACTGCTCAGCCTGACTGGGGTTGGAAGGGTGGGGGGTGGGAATCCCCTTCCTGGGCTGAGGCTCCCCTCGCTTGGCTGGCCTCTCCCAGTTGCTTTCCCCGAGCTGTCTCTGTACATCATCTTCCCCACTCCCCGCCCCTTAATGGCTTGTAATATAAAATATTCAAGCCCTACTATATATCTCACTCGATAAATGGTCTCGACGTCTGGAAAGTGGAAAGGAGCGAGCCGATTCCGAAGAGATTAAACGGAGGACCATTAACTTTGGAAAAAAGGCAAAAAAATACAGTATTATATGCAGGCATTGTTTCTTAAAGGACAAGAGAAAAAGTAATTTGTGGCAAGCAATTCGTTTCATCCTGTAATTTCAGGGCTCTTCCAGCACCTTGGCTTTCATTCGTTTTCTCCTATTATTAAGCAACTCCTTTCACTCCGTGTTTTGAAAATTATACTTTGCAGATCATGAATTTGGTAAGCATATATAGGAGGAAGCAGATGCAGTGACATCATCGGATTTAGCCAGTTTCAATGGTTCATGAGCACTGCACATCACAGCATCCCCTGAATTTCTCAGTGTTCACCAAATTTAATCTTGGAAAGTTTATTTGTGCATGTTTGTGTGTAATGAAGTGTTGCCTGGAAATACCAGCTTCTTTCTTATTTATTTTTAGCTAGCAAATAAGCCTGGTTATAGCGTTGGGAGTATATATGTCTGTGTGTACATACACATAGGCATCTGTAATATAACTGCAGCAATAAAATATCTGTACCTGTGTAATGAAGTTTCTGTTTATCTAGTAAATAGAATATGTAATTCTATGTAGAACAAAGGATTGTACTTAAAGCCTGTTTGTTGCTTACCACAGGATATTACTTTTGAATAAGTGCTATTGGAAACTTTGCATAGATAAGAAATAGGAAATAAAATATATTAAGCCCATTATAAGAATTATGAAAGTTAAAATGCTTTACTTCTTTATGAAGTATCAGAATATTAAATGTTAGGAAATGTTATGGTGAAATTAACAAAATTTCATGAAATTAATAAAATACCCTTAGGCATTGTTAGACTGGAATTTTTAGATTATATCTTTGATCAGCAAATTTATGTATCAACAGTTGGCTTGCTGTTTTACATTTGTGGGAATATACTTTTATACATCTAAGGAAAAATATCAGATCAAAACTATACCTGATTAAAACTAATCTTGGTTTTGTTTCTTCCTGAATAGATGACTTGAAGAATAATCCAATCAGTTTTAAAAATCTATTTTAAAAGTTCTATTGCTATTAGTCAGGGAAATTAAAGATCGCATCTAACTCTTTCATTGAAATGAATGAGACTTTCAACCCCAATTTTGCAGTCATTTAAGCTGAAGTAATCACATTAGCTGAATATAATTTGAATATAATTCATTCATTATAATTAAATTGGATTTAAATCAAATTTAATTATTTGTGTTGACTTCATCTGTTTATTGCAACTCTTGAAGTATGGTGCTTGGCATACTGTATCGGTTCAAGTCCAAATGTTGTATTTGACTCAAATAAGTTTGCATAGTCCTGCTTTAGGAACAAGGTGCTTTTATTAAAACAAATGGAAACCAGACCCTGTGATAGTTGTTTAACATAATGAATACAGTGAAAAAGAGTAGAGAAAAAGATGGGCCTGGTTTACTAAATTTATAATGTATCTTTCCTCCAGAGTTTGAGGTTACTCTTACAACAGAATAGTTCTCTAAATTATGCTGGGTTAAGAACAATGGCCAAGCAAAAAGTCAGCATATGTTAGTTCTCTTGTGTGTTCCATTATATGGGTAAAGAAATCTGGGGAGCAAGAGAGAATTAGGATTAATGATTAAAATGCATGTCACAATGCAAACTTCATTGTGCATGATATTATGATGTTGGAACTTGCATGGTGATGTTGTGATAGGTTTCATTGTTTTGTCATTGTGATAAGGAATGGATGCCCATGCATATTAGGCTGTTTAACCCAAATCTTAAATGGGGAGATAATTTGATATAGTGTTTGAAGCACTGAAGTAGAAACCAGGAGCCTGGGATTCCTAAATCTGGCCTAGATGCAAAGACAACTTTGGACCAGTCATTCCTTTTCAAACTTGGAAGAAGATAATGACAAGCCAGTTCTGAAAAAAATATTGGCAACAATTGTAACTTTTCCAGGCCATTACCCCAACTCAAGACTGACTTAAAAGTACAACTTCCCCACTCCAAATCTTATATTTGTCAATAGCCAAGTGGCTGCTGATGGGGTTCACAGAAAATAGAATTTCAAATCTGTAAATGTTCCAAATGTTAATGTCTCTCTAAGAGCAAAATTGAAGTTGTTCTGGCCTTATTCAAAGCAGTAAACCTAACATTTAGTTCAAGAACTGTACATGATAGCAGGTTAAGATAATAGTGTGCAAATGTTTATTAATTGCAATTTTTGGCTTGCATGTCTTGGAGACATATATGACCCAAAATGCCCACTCAGTTTTTCAGCTGAGTTTAACCTTGGATGTCTGGTCCTAGGTAAATAGCCTTGACTAAATTATCTTTAAAGTACTCTAATGGATTTTGTGCCGTGTTCTGATTCTTACTACATATGGGTGCAAAACAAGGAAAACTAAATATACTTTATGCTGTTAAATATTTCATTACATAAATATTTTATTAACTGTAGAAACAATGAGGCATTAAAATACTGAAATATCCATTGCAAATGTATGTAGAGTACCATAGTAGGGTGGACTGGTTAAGATGGTGAACTGGGACCTTACAATGTTGTGATGGGGAAAATGGGAAGACAGCAAGTTGAATACAATGTCTGGAGCTCCTGAAGCAGGGGTCTTCAAATTTGACAGCTTTAAGACTTGTGGACTTCAACTCCCAGAATTCTTCCTCCAGTCATGTTAGCTCAGGAATTCTGGAAGTTGAATCCACAAGTCTTAAACTTGCCAAGTTTGAAGACCCTTGTAGGAAAGAGACAATACAATCAACCAAATAATTTATGTTGGATAGCCACCATGATGTCTTACTTCTGCTGGTTCCAGTTGTTACTAAATCAAATTCTTAAGAAAAATGATTCACCAGAATAGTATGGCAGCACATAAAACCAGCACTGAGTTGTGGTTATTCAGTGTAAATCTACATTCTTCTCAGTTGTTGCATTTGGTATGGAAAAGATCAATTGTTTTCTAAAATTTAATCACACGCTGATTATATTTTTACAACATCATTAATTTAGTCATGCCCTCTCTAGTCAATTGACTCTCTCACATAAACACAAACAAATTTTGTGCAAACAGTACAAGGTTGGGAACAATGGAAACAGTTTTAAATTGCTTACTTTTTCGGCACTCCTGCCTGCTGCAATTTCCTGTTGTATTTTATCAGTTCACAGTTGTGCAATCAATGTTGGCACCACCACCGTTCAGTGTTTGGGCATGAGGGCAGCATTGGGAGGCATTATCCACACCCACTTAGACCTTTTTCCATCCTCTTTGTGGTTTCAGGGGAAGAATAAAGATTATAAAAGACTAAGTCAGAGTTCACAGATGGGACACATTTTCCCAGGGACTTTTTAAGGCTTTGAATTTGTCTAAGTATCAAGAAGGAACAGTTAAGCTTCTGGTAAGCAGCTTGCACGATAGAGTTGATGGAGACAGAGGGTTACCTTAGTCCCAAATGGAGGCCTGTTTTGGACCTAGGGTAGTCACATGACATGCTAACACCTCCCAGACCTAGATAAGCAGATCATGCAAGCATGCATTCATCTTTTTTACATAACTGCAGAGGCTTTTTGAATTGCATCTAATATATTTAGGACTAAGAAATAATGAATATGGAAACTGGAAAGAAAACATTTCATTAGAAAACCTTTCACACGTATCGCACAGGAATATTTGAAGCTTACTTAATTTTAGTAATTCCTGCTGAGCTATTCAAGTCTTTAAAATTGGTTTATCCATATAAGAAAACCTGGCTAGGATGAGTAAAAAATGGAAGAATTTAAGGTAAAATGTGCTTTTTGTAAATCATTAGAGTAGTGTGAATTTATTACATTTTATATTAATAAAAGGAGTAGCAGAATTAACACATTCTGTGTTTTTCATAGCAGAGATGCCCAGACAGTTCCCAAAGTTAAACATGTCTGAAGTTGACGAGTCAGTGCGAATCTTAGCTGAAAAGGTTTTTGCCAAGGTTCTTCGAGAAGAAGATAGCAAAGATGCCTTGTCACTTTTCACTGTGCCTGAAGATTGTCCTATCGGGCAACAAGAGGCCAAAGAAAGAGAACTTCAGAAGGAATTGGCAGAACAGCAGTCTTTGGAAACTACCAAAAGGTAGGTTTGGAGAGAATGTTTAGTAATGAGATTTGAGGTCTGCTAAGACCAGTTGTTTAATACCATCAGATATAATATGAAGTGTTGTCACTCTCTAATCCTGCCATTGGCTTTTATACGATTTTAGTCTTTTTGTTGATGTATTTTTGATTGACTCATAATGTGCCATCAAGTTGTAAATCCTATAAATATATATTCTCCATGATGATCTGTCCTTGCACTGGTCTTTCAGATCTTTTCAACAGTACATCCATTGCCACGGTAACTGACTTTATTCACCTTGATGCTGATTGTCTTCTCTTTTCTGTGAATTCTTCTTTCTATGAATTCAGTGGCATCCACTTCTGGTTTATTCAATTAAACTGAAAGTGGGGAATACGATTTAGAAATGAAATCAACTTATACAGAAAATCTAGAAAGTGAGCAAATCAGGAATCCAGTTGATCCTACTACTTATACAGCTTGTATGCAATCATGAGCCTACATAAAATCCAAGTTCATTCTTTTTCTTCATCTTCCCTGCAGATACTAAGTTTTTTTTAATTGCTCACTTTTTGACTATTGTGTGAAGTTCATACTTGTTGCCCCTATAATTCTCTTTCTCAGCAGGGATAGAGGACAAGTAATGAGCAGCTGTAAATAGATGGCTGAGACATAAATACAAAAGATGTTTATGGACATCACATAATCCATTAAATCCCTTCTAGTTATGTTCTCTTCTGTCAAAATATTTAGCAGGTTAATTAAACAAAAGTATTGCCTTTTAATGTGGGGGAAATGACTTCTAAAGTCATTCAAACAGCAGTCAAAAGGTTTACATTGTAATATTGTCAATCTTGAAATAAGTTTATAAATATTGCTCATTTGATAAACATTGTGAAATGAAGCATTTGGACTGAAGTCTCAACAGACCATTTGTCTAACACCTTTGCACAGTCTGTATAGAACCATGTTTTACAATCCTTAACATTTTTTTGTAAATACCGTGTTTCCCCGAAAATAAGACCTACCCCGAAAGTAAGACCTAGCACTATTTTCTAAACCTGCCCTAATATAAGACCTACCCCGAAAATAAGACCTAGTGTAAATCTCCAGTTCCAGGAAGACTTTTCAGGGAGCAACCGTGCACCCGCGAAACACCCCCCCCTACACACTCACACCCACTATTTGGCACCATAAATATATAAGACCTACCCCGAAAATAAGACCTAGTGTGTTTTTGGGAGCCAAAAAAATTATAAGACAGTGTCTTATTTTCGGGGAAACACGGTATCTGTTTTGAATATTTCAAATGAGATTTCTACATGAGATGGAAGTAACATAGTGGATTCATGAAGTAGCCTTTTGAATAAAGAAATGTGTGTATTATTATTTAGAAGGTTTCCAGAGCAAAGAGACATTTTGTTGCCTTAAATGGAAGTCTTGTTGACTTTATATTGTGTGCTAGGAAGAAAAGTTTCAAGATGATTCGATCCCAGTCTTTGTCATTGCAAATTCCATTGCAAGACTGGAAGCCTCCGTCAGCTACTCCGGCTGTGTCTCCTCCTACTCCAGTTCTTCCAGGTGCCTTTCAACCTATCCAAGGGACATACGATATACCAGAATTTCAAAGAGTTACAATTAGTGGGGATTACTGTGCTGGGGTAAGCAAACAGACAGATGATAGCAATGATTTTTTTCTTATAAGATTAATATTGTATATATAATATGAAATTAAATTATTATTTTATGATGCTTATGCTTGTGTAGAATTGTTTAAGCAGCCATGAGAATTTTGTCCTGGTTAACAGCTTTGTTGCAGTGAATAAATATATAATATACTACTATAGAAATACAGTATTCCAAATGATACGTTTGAGTACACAATTTGTCCTGTGGGATTCTTGTAGTAGTTAAAGACAACCTTTATCTTCATACTAATCCTCAGTTGGAGGCATGTACTGCTAAACAACATGACTAGACATTACCTAAAATAGGAAGTCCAAGCATACTTTCCATAGTGACATATATTGGCCTCATTCCATTTGCAGGATATTATTACTAGGAATATGAATAGATATGAAGTTGGAGTCAGATAACTAGATAACTTTGTGGGAAATGTCTGGAGGCCCCCAGCTTCAGGTAACAAATAGGATATTACATCTTCACTTGTATGATGTGTTGATATGAAGTAACAGTGTTCATTAAACTGAAAGGATCCTTTCTAACAAGTCCTCAGAAATCAGATACAAGCCTGACCTGAATACAATTTCTTGAACCATTAATTATAGCCAAAGGTCTGGAAATGTGTTTTGCATTTACTGAATTAGCTAAGGTCTATTGTTTTACAAAGTTATATTTTAAATCATCTCTGATTTAAAATTTAAATATCTGATCTCTATCTCTGATTCTCACTGAAGTGATAAATCTTAGCCAGACTGCAGATAGAAAGTAGATAATTAAATACACATCTGTAAAACATTTTCACACAAGATACTTAATAAGGCATTAGTGAGAAACATTCTGTTGCAATTTTCTAGCTTTTTATATGCAGGGAATTCCTTTGAATGAAGGAGCATTCTGTGAATTGACTCCCACTTGCATTCTTGAATAATATAGGCTGCATGCATACATCTGTTTTTCCACCCCAGAGCTGGCAGGAAATCATGGCCATTCTAAAATTTATATCCCCCACAATTGCACCTTATTTTTCTGTCTCCCATATATCTGCACTGCACTGTGTTAATTCAACTTTCATATGCAGCATTCATTTTTTTACAAACATTTTTATTGTATTTCATAAACAAACATTAAAATGCAAACTAACATAAAGGGAAATAGGGAGGGGAATAATGGGACAAGTTAAAAGTTGACAAAAAGTACATAAATTTTAATTTTAAAAAAATTATCACTAGAAAACTTCTCATAATTTTAATTTAACATATAATAAATGAACAAATATATAGAACCATATACCGTGTTTCCCCGAAAATAAGACACTGTCTTATATATTTTTTGGCTCCCAAAAACACACTAGGTCTTATTTTCGGGGTAGGTCTTATATATTTATGGTGCCAAATAGTGGGTGTGAGTGTGTAGGGGGGGGTGTTTCGCGGGTGCACGGTTGCTCCCTGAAAAGTCTTCCTGGAACTGGAGATTTACACTAGGTCTTATTTTCAGGGTAGGTCTTATATTAGGGCAGGTTTAGAAAATAGTGCTAGGTCTTATTTTCGGGGTAGGTCTTATTTTCGGGGAAACACGGTATTTAAGAAATTCATTAATGGCTGTGATGGTTGGCTATCTCAACTGAAATTCCAGCCTTGCCCAACATCATCCAGTATGTGAATTTATTTATTTGTTGTTCTGTTTATACATCTGCCCACTTATTGGTTGACAGGTACAAAGTGGTTACTTCATATACTGCAGTTTTTCTTTTCTGTTCTACTGTTGACCAGTTTAACTTTAAAGCATGTTTTGAAACTGTGAGTTGACTAGTTAACTGTTTGGCTATGAATCACTAATTGGCAGAGAGAGTTTGGCTTTTTGTATCTCTTAGTTAATTGGCAGAGAGAGTTTGGCTTTTTGTATCTCTTAGTTTCCATTTATTAAATGGACAAGTGCTGCTAAACAGATGGAATTTGAGAATTGGTTAGTTGTGAGGATGAGCATAGGAATTATAAAGTATTCTTAGAATGTAAGAAGATGAAGCAACGAATCAGGAATAACTTGAGACCACACAGAAAGGCAAGTTCCAACCCCACTGGCTACAGAAGTTCCAAGAGCTGAGCCTTTTCAATTATACTGTCCACTAATGCTGTAAGCTAGGATTTTACATTCAGTTAATAGGTTGATCAACATTAAAAAAAAAGATGGCTGCAAAAGTTCTGGTCTCTCTTGCTGCCAAAAGAGAAGTGGAACATGAGTGAGGAGATCAGAGATGAAATGTGAGGGAAATATTCCATAGGAAACAGCAGAACTAGTTGGAGATGGGTCTATGACAATTCACCACAGCCAACTCACCATGGCCAACTTGCCATAGCTAACTCACAGTAGCCAACTTGCCTGGCCAACTTACTGCAGGACAACTCACCATAGCCAACTCATTGCAGGACAACTCACTGCAGGACAAGAGTTACATTAATATTAAAGAAATAGTGGAATAGAATCATTAAAGAAAGGAGGGACAGAATGAAATGTGAATGGAAAAAAATTAAAATATTTTTAAATTTTATTTTAAATAATTAAAGAGAATTATTAAATTGTTCCGAGTGAGTTGTCCCACAGTGAGTTGGCTGTGATGAGTTGGCCATGATGAGCTGGCTGTGGCAAGCCGCCAAGAGGATTATTAAGTGCTGGAACAAGACTAATATGGTCCCTCACCTACACATGGACACATAAATCAATAATGTCATAATGGTACATTTATTAATTACATTCAAGCATTCTTGCAAATATATTCAAAAGAGGACAAGTACTTCCGTAAAGATAATAACAATAATACATTAGTATATAAACAATAATGAAACAATATACATAACAATACATTTAATACTAGATTGATTACAAGCTCATAACAGTTGATATCACCACAGCCAACTCACCATGGCCAACTTGCCATAGCTAACTCACAGTAGCCAACTTGCCTGGCCAACTTACTGCAGGACAACTCACCATAGCCAACTCATTGCAGGACAACTCACTGCAGGACAAGAGTTACATTAATATTAAAGAAATAGTGGAATAGAATCATTAAAGAAAGGAGGGACAGAATGAAATGTGAATGGAAAAAAATTAAAATATTTTTAAATTTTATTTTAAATAATTAAAGAGAATTATTAAATTGTTCCGCAGTGAGTTGTCCCACAGTGAGTTGGCTGTGATGAGTTGGCCATGATGAGCTGGCTGTGGCAAGCAGGGCCGCCAAGAGGATTATTAAGTGCTGGAACAAGACTAATATGGTCCCCCTCACCTACACATGGACACATAAATCAATAATGTCATAATGGTACATTTATTAATTACATTCAAGCATTCTTGCAAATATATTCAAAAGAGGACAAGTACTTCCGTAAAAGATAATAACAATAATACACATTAGTATATAAACAATAATGAAACAATATACATAAGCAATACATTTAATACTAGATTGATTACAAGCTCATAACAGTTATTATAGTTGAGGTGGTTTTGCTATACACACAAAGTATAGAGTATGAAGTATATATCCAATATTGTTTTTCTTTTTAAAAATTTGGTTTTGTAAACATTTTAATTTCCCCCCCTTCATGAACCGCCTTTGAACTCCATGGGCCCCAGAACAATGTACTGGCTACACCCCCCCTCTCCTCAGGCCTGGTGGCAAGTTGTTCCATTCTGGTTGGAGTCATAATATTGCTGACCCAGAGCATGCATGTTATTTCAGGCTACTTTTATGAAGTCCATCAACACTCTTTACACTGTGTATACCAGGGGTGTCAAACTCAATTTCATTGATGGCCGCATCAGGGTTGTGTTTGACCTCAGGGGGACGTGGCCAGGGTGGGTATGGCCAGCTTGATGTCAGTCGTGTCGGGGGTGCCTGTGGTGTCCCGAGGCTCTGCCAGCAAAAATTGGCTCCTGAGCTCCGTTTTCAACTGCGACAGCCTCCTGCAACCCTCTGACAGCAAAAATGGAGCTTGGGTGGGCCGCACGTGGCCCTTGTGAGCTCCATTTTCAGCTGTGATGGCCTCCTTCACCTTCTAACAGCAAAAACAGAGCTCGTGGTCCTTTGCTGTTTCCAGAGTGGCCCTGCGGGCCAGATGTAAGCACCATGCAGGCCACATCCAGCCCGTGGGCCTTGAGTTTGACAGCCCTGGTGTAGACAGTGTCTTGAAGTGGGGAAAACACCACATCCAGAACTTTTAGTTTAAGCCATCCTTGGGAGAGGTGGTATTCAGCAGGTTCTGACCAGTTCTGGAGAACCGGTAGTGGAAATTTTGAGTAGTTCGGAGAACCGGCAAATACCACCTCTGACTGGAGAGTTTACAGTATCCTTCCTCTGCCACAGAACCGGTAGTAAAAAAATTTGAATCCCACCACTGATCCTTGGGCACTGTCCCTTGTGGGAGAGATGGTGAAATAGATGCTATGGCATGTCTTTGGAAATGGTTAGTGGTCTGTCTTAGCACCAGGCAAGGAGGCTATTGGGATTTTCCTGTAGTCTGGCAGAGGTGTATTGCTTCAAAGAGAAGCATAATTTACTTCAAATACATTCATTTTGGATTAGGATTATACTTTTAATTACTAATTGTATAACCTCTCCCTTTAGGTTACAGTTGATGATTATGAACAAGCTGCCAGAAATTTAGCAAAAGCTCTACTTATTCGAGAGAAGTATTGCCGCTTTGCTTACCATCGTTTTCCAAGGACAACAGCACAATATTTATGTAGCATGAAAAATGAAAAATGGAAAACTGAAGAGGAAGTACTCCCAGGTAGCTCTAATTAAAAATAATGCTTTGATTTCTGACCGAGTCCCACCATTGAGCTAAGTTATGGTTTTCTTAAACTTGATTTGTTAAAGTAAATATCATGATCCAAGTTCTGTTTAACTTTAAAGCATATAATTTCTTAAAACCATAATTGTACTCAATGACAACAAATGAAATTATAGCAACAATGGAGGATTTTACATGCCCAAACTTGGTGAAGTTTGAAAAATTGTCACTTATAAAGGTATTTTGGATAATGAAGGGAAATCAAAATCAAAACAAGAGCTTGAAGAACAGAGCATTATATTATCATGGTGGCCAACATCGCAAATACAATCTAGATATGATTCAGACATGAAAGAGTATAGCTTCTATAAAAGACAAACACCTTTTGATCAGATACCGTTGAACTCTGATGAAAAACTAATTAAGAAGTATATAACTTCTTATTGAATTTGAAAATAGAAAATGAACAAATAAAAGACACAATGCTACAATGGGAAAAAAAATTGGCCATAATATAGAACTAGAGAAATGGCAAAACATGGGAAAGGAATTATAAATTAACAATGGTGACCTCTTGTAAAGAAAATCTATATAAAATGTTATATAGATGGCATTTACCACCTGCTAGATTAGCTAAAATGTTTAAAAATATGTCTAAGCAATGTTGGAAATGTAATAAAAAAACAGGCACATTTTATCATTTGTGGTGAATTTGTGAGAAAGCAAAAAGAAATTGGGCAAAGATACACAGATAGTTAGAAAAGATGATAGGGAAACATGTAGATTTCAAACCTGAACTATTTTTATTAGTTATAATATCAGAAAAACTTGATAAGAAAAGTATGTATTTAATATCACATGTCTTAACAGTAGCGAGGATTATTTTCGCACAATATTGGAAAAATTAAGATAAACCGCGAGATGAAGAAATAGTTAAGATATTAGATTGTGCAGAAATGGATGGAATTAAAATTAAACAGAGGATGTAGAATACTATCAAACATGGAATTTATTTTACCAATGGCTGGAAAAAAGGGGTGGAGATTACAAATGTAATTTGTATCGTTAAGTAAATTAAATATCCAGACAACACAATGTTTATTAAGCACTAAGAAATATATTTAATAGAAAATCAATAAAACAATAATAATTTTTTAAAAAGACCTGGATGACTGAGAATCTCTACAGACTTTAAGCAGAGTTATTATTTCACAATAAGGCCTGCATACAATTTTTTTTAGAAAAGCTGCTACTAACAATTTAATTTCCAGCTACGACAGAATGAGTCTGTATTTTAAATGATGCTAGAATGTCTGACCTTGATGTTTTGCAGATTTCCATCCACCACCAAAAGAACTGGTGGATCCTTACAATCTTGATGATTCTCCAGGGAACTTAGACTATGTTGTAAAGATGAAGGATGGCATCTTCTTAGTTTTTGAAAACAAAGACATGATGGAAGTTAATGAATCACGAAGTTTGCCTTACCCTGATCGGCACACCTACACCCTTGACCTCAGCCATGTGCTGGCTCTTATTGCCGATGGTCCAACGTATGGTTCTTTTTAACTTTAAGAACTCGATAAGGCTAGGATATTAAATGCTTTATTAACCATAATGCAGTTGTTCTTCAACCGCTTCTGTTTGATGAAGTTTTAGAACCCTAATCCTAGACAAGTTTATTTAGAAATAGCTTTAATCTGAAAATACATTATTAGGTGCATATAAAGACAGCGGAAGAATAGCATATGTAACATCTGAGTTGTGGTAGTGGCTTAGGTCCCAGCATTTTCTGAAAAGTAAATATAAACAAGTGTTCCTTAATCAGAAGAATGGAAATGACCCATTGAATGAGAAACAGTTGTTTTAGTGTGAAGTAGCACATTTTTAACCTGAAATGGAATGCTTCACATTAAAACAGTTCTAGTTCAAAGTTATTTGGACCAGGGCTCCTCTGGGCATGTCAAAAATATAAGATGATTCATACAATTGTGAGATCAGTCCTTCCCCCCTTTTTTATATACAGGTGACACATTAAAAAGGACTTGTTTCACTTGTGTGCTCACAACTGTCTTATTTACATTTTTATCCCCTACTGGAGAGGTCCCTGAGCAGTATTAATCCCCAGCAGATATCTGTTATTTAATGTAAAAAGATTCTTTTCTATATAATATAAAAGTATAATTAATCAGTTATGGTTCATCTTTCACAGGAAGACATATTGCCATAAGCGGCTTAACTTTCTAGGATCTAAGTTTGGATTACATGAAATGCTAAATGAGATGTCTGAATTAAAAGAATTGAAGAGTAACCCCCATCGAGATTTTTATAATGTAAGAAAGGTAAGTGAAAGGTTATGCAATTCTTCTTCTTTACATCTAGTCTCCTCAATCATTGAAACTGTCTTGTTGTATATTGAAATATAGACCATGTCAACATTTTCAACTTTCAATTTCCAATCATTAGCTGGGTGCTCAAAAGTTGTGACATGCCTTGGGGATTGTAAAGGTATTTTGGTTACTTTAATATAATTTAGATGTTCTTTGTAAGTAACTACATAAATATCATAACTTTTTAACATTTTGTTTGTTTCAGTGGTATGTCTTGTAATCAATCTCACTTCTTAAAGCCATTTGGTGTATGGGTAGCCATATCTAAAGTTTGAATCCGGTGGCAGGAACACAGGCAGGGATGGGATTCTCCCAGTTCGCACCGGTTTGGGCGAACGTCTTGTTCCGACGATCAGCTGTCTCTGAACCGGTTTGCTCCGATGAGCATGTGGGCCCGCCTGCCCCTGCTCTTTCCTGTGCTTTATGTCTTTTTGTTAGAGCACAGCTGATTCACACGGCAGAACTGCTTGCCGCGCCTCAGCTGTTTTCTTCAGCTGCAGTTGAAGGTAATTATTAGCTTTTTAAAATGCAGAGTGTGCACTCACCGAACCAGTTGTTATACCGGTTATCGCATCCCTGAACACAGGTTGTGAATTGAAGGAATAGAACACTAAGGATTTATAACTTTAATTTTTTTCAGCTAGTTTAAGAGTGTAACTGAGGTGAAAGTATGGAATATGTAGTAGCGCAACATTGAAAGCAAATGTGCTTATCTGAAAGATCTGTAGAAAGAGGCTGTAATGCAGATCTTTGCATGTGAGAGATCTAGAGTGAGCAGTTGATACTTTAATTTTTATTCCAATTTTACTTTTGTGTAATACAAAAGTCATAACTACTAGTATCTTTGGGATGAGGTGGAAGTTTTTAATGTTCTTATTCAGTACAGTGTAATATATATTTAGACATCTTAAATGTCTTTTTTCAATTTATTTTGTCATCTTATTTACTTAGACATTTTTCTTTCAATTTATTCAAAATTTTGTAACTCAAAAGATGGGACACTTTTTGTAGAGAATAAATTTTTATATCAATAAAATTGGCCTGTTGCATATTAAGATGTGAAATTGAAACACACTAAATAAACTAGTGAATAGAATATTGGAATTGGAAAAAACAGATTCAAATTCTTGTTTGACCAGTAACTTTTGGCCAGACTACATATTACATAGACAACATGGACTCCAAAGGAAACACTTAATCCAATAAAATCCAGAAAAGTCTGAGGATTTATAAATTCTCAATTCATTCTCTTCCTAGTTTTTAGCTGATCCTTGTTTGCAGTTGGGCATTTTCTCATCCACTGGATACTCTCAGAATTGTTTTCTAGTAATAATTTCTAGTAATCTGACAGATGCCTCACTGGGTCTAGTACAGGTAGTCCTTGACTTTTGACCCCATTTGAACCCAACATTTATGTTGTTCAGTCAGACATTTGTTAAGTGAGTTTTGCTCCATTTTACAACCTTTCTTACCATGGTTGTTAAGTGAATCACTGCAGTTGATAAGTTTGTAACACGGTTGTTAAGTGAATCTGGCTTCCCCATTGATTTTGCTTGTCAAACAATTGCAAAAGGCGATTACCTGATCTTGGGACACAGCAACGATCATAAATATGAACCAGTTGCCAAGCACCTGAATTTTGATGACATGATCATGGGGCTGGTACAAAGGTCATAAGTGTGAGAAATGGTCATAAGACACTTTTTTCAGTGCTGTTGTAATCTTGAAGTCACTAAATGCACTGTTGTAAGTCAAAGACTATCTGTACTTGAGGAAGGGGATGGGAGATCATAGAAGGGCTCCTGTTACGATTGAAAGGGTTATAGGGAGAGGGGGTGTGAAAAGAATTGGTCTCTCTTTTACTTATATCAGTTCCCCCAGGTCTTCTATGAAAGAGGTGAAACCTCTCATTAGCTTTTTCAGGTTCCCTCTTGTATGAGATCTAGACAGAGAATTAGAGAACTAGAAACAGGTTTGCCTAATTTTTCTTCCTCCAGTCATTTCCCCATTTGATAGACTTCAGTAACTTTGGCCAAATCTAAAAAAAGATCTAGAAATCTAAAAAAATAGTCACAAGAGAAATAGTTGAAATCAGTGGAGAAAGGGAGAGGTGCAAAGATAAATAAAATAAAACATTCTGTGTAACATTTTACTTTTTATGCTTAATATATTTTTATATTTTATTTTATTTATACAAGGTGAACAGAATTGCTGATTCCATAGTGAGGAGAAATAAAAGACTAAGGAAAATAAGCAAAAATATTTTTCTCCTCGAACAAGGAAGGATGAGAATAGTGAATTCTGCAGGCACTAAAGGAGATTCTTCTATCTTAAAATATCTCTGTTAAGCCTTGTTCAGGGATGGCTCAGATGGTGTGCAGTTTCATGTGTATTCACTGTCACAAGAGGCTAATAATGTTGAGCACAAGGATTGCATATGAGTAGAAGGGACAGAGTGACATTGCTTGGGAAGGAATGATATAAACATTGCTCTCATAAGATCACTCTGAATTCTAGGAAGTCCTTACTGTGACTGATGTACATGCAAGTTATAAGAAAAGCCCAGAATAAACTAGCCATAAAACATCCAATAATAAACTACTCAACAAGTATTTCAGATTTTTGTATTGATCTAGACTGTGTAGGTGTAACAGTTTTCCCCCCAAAGAGTTGAAAGCAAAATAATACATCTAAAAATGTTACGTTATGGATTGTAATGCTATTGTAGAACTCTTTCAGATTTCAAAACAAATTATTATAACATACAACAAGTACAAAATACAGGTAGTCCTCAACTTACAACCAGTAGTTTAGTGAGTGTTTAGTAATGGCACTGAAAAAAGTGACTTAAGTGACTGGTTTTCATATTATGACCGCTGTAGTATCCCCTTGGTCACATGATCAGTTTTCGGACAGTTGGTAAGTGGCATGTGCTTATGGCAGTTGCGCTGTCTTGTGATCATGTGATCACCATTTGTAATCTTTCCAGCTGGCTTTGTGAGAAGTCAGAAGTCAATTGGGGGAAGCCAGATTCACTTAATGACTACAACTGCAGTGATTCACGTAGCAATTGTGACAAAGAGATCATAAAAAGTCACTTAACATTTGCCTCGCTTAGCGACAGAAATTTTGTTGTGGTCATAAATTTAGAATTACCTATAAAATAGCCGTTAGTTAAACCAATAATTAAAAATCTCTGATCCTGGAAAAGAGTGAATTGTATATTTGTGGCATCTCATTGCCTTAGAATTACTGTTACTTATAACTAGAGTCGCTGGTTGCTTTGTTTGCTTCCATTGCTAACTTGGCAATATATGTCAAATGAATGGACATCTTTAGTCTTCAGAATCTGCTCTGAAGGATTAGAGAACCTTTTTAATAAGAATAATAAGAATGTGATAGCTTTGTTATATTGACCAATGTAAATCTTTCACCATAGCTTCCTTCCTTCCTTCCTTCCTTCCTTCCTTCCTTCCTTCCTTCCTTCCTTCCTTCCTTCCTTCCTTCCTTCTAAAGCTGAAAACTAAGATGGTAGGCAGCCTGGGAGTGGGGATCTTTCCTACCCCGTCACCCACTCCCAATTCAATGTGCTTCGGTTGGGATCCCAAGCCAGGTAGCAGAGCTAAATTTTCAGGTTCTTTGGAAGGCCAGGAGTGTGGGAGTGGACCTCACCTTCAGTGGGAGAATATTCCAGAGGGCAGGACCCACAGCAGAAAGGCTCTTCTCTAAGACCCCCACAGCCATCTTCCACCCAAAATTCCTTGGTTGATGGGGATCCAAAGTAGATCTATTTCACTGACATGAGTGGGGACCCTTGCAACAAAGGACTTTAAAGGTAATGACCAAAACTTTGAGTTCGACCCAGAAGGAAATTGGTAACCAGTGCAACTTGTGCAACTTGTGTAATAGGGCCTTGGTGGTGCAGGCTGTTAATAGCCTAGCACTTAGTTCCAGCTGCCTGTGATTATTGCAGGCTCGAATCCCACCAGGCTCAAGGTTGACTCAGCCTTCCATCCTCTCGGGGTAGGTAAAGTGAGGAGCCAAGATTGTTGGGGGCAATAAGCTGACTTTGTAAAAATGCCGCTTAGTAATAAGCAGGCATATACAATGGAAGGAAGGCTATTGCTGAGCATTGGGTTGTATCCCAAAATTGTAAGTGCCCTGAGTCTCCGGAGAAGGGCAGGATATAAATATGAATTAAAAAAAAAACAGTGTTGTCACATGTGCCACATGAGGGATCTCCAGAATCTTCTGCATCACTGCATTCTGTACCAGTTGTAGCTTCCGAATAATCTTCAAGGCTAGCCCCATGGAGAGCACAATGCAGTAATCCAGCTGCGAGGTGACCAGGGCATGAGTGATTGCGCAGGGCCCCTCAATCCAGGAAAGGGAAAAATTGGTGTACAACGCAAAGTTGTGCAAAGGCTTTCCTACCCACGCCTGCCACCTGCTCTTTGAACAGCAGTGGTACTGCAACCTTATCCAGAACTAAAGGTGATAAACCAAGAGACCCCCCCCCAGGCCACATAAGCCCACAGTCTTACAGGATTCAGCTAAAGCCTGCTTCTCCATCCAGACCCCCACAGCTTCCAGACACTCTGAGAGGGTAGCTGTAGAATCATTTGGCTCACCAGGAATGGAGTTAAAAAAAATTGGGATGAGGTATCGATGATACCCTATCCCATAGTGTTGGATGATCTCATCCAGAGGTTTCATGTAGATGTTAAAAAGGAACAGAGAGAGCACCAATTCTTGCGGCACATCAGAAAGAAACAGTCATGTAGTGGACCTCTCATTCCCTATCAACACTGATTCAGAAGGAGCTGAAGAAAGGAGCTGAACCAGTGCAACACTGCACTGCCCAGCCCAAAACTTCATAGCTTGCTAAAAAGTTACCATACTTTTTCCATTATCATCTCCCTGCCTCCCTGTATAATGCTGGCACTGAATAATCTTTTGGAAGTGATTGACTGTGTTATGACCCCAAATGTTTAAAGCACATTTCCTAAGCGGTGTTGCCAATAACCATAATGCTCAGATTCATTGTACAAAATGGGGGAGACTAGGGGAACTGGTTTTGTGTAGTCCTGATAATATAATAGCACCCACAAATATCCAAAAAGATGTATTCTTCAGAAGGAAAAACAATTATCTCCAGGTACAGGAAGACACATTTTAATTGAATCTTAAAAACAAAAATGGGAGCAAATCAGCAAGAAACAAATGATTGGCAAGATGGTGAGCTCTTCTGTGCTGAATATTCTCAATTCAATTTGGATTCGAGCTGTGACAGGTAGTTGGACTTGATAACTTAAATGACTCCTTCCAGCTCTGTGATTCAGTGACATTAGGAGAGCACTTGATTGCTTCCACCTATCCTGAAGCGTAGTTGATGAAATGAAATTACATGATTTTTATTTGCTCCGGAGACATTAATTTAGTTGGAGGGGAAATTAGTTTGAGCATGCAGTCAGTTAAATATGCGTTTTTCTTTGTGTAACAATTACTGTTATCCAACCTAAGAATTTGAATGTTCAGTGTTGCTATTTATTTATGAATTATATTGACTATATAGCTACCCATTTCACAATTGTGCCTCTGAGAGTGAAAAGATTTCCAACCAAGCAACAAAAGAACAAGTAACAATAAAGCAACCATAATTCAATAATGTTAAATTAATTATGGAGAATATGTTCAAATCAAAATTATTTTTGTTAGTGTCTCTTATTTGCCGTGTTTCTTTAGTCTTCTGTGAATGTTTATATAGACTTTGACCTTGCTTTCTAATTGCATAGGAAAATCATAGATGAAAAGGAATATTGAGAATGCTTTTGGATCATGAACTTGAACTGACATTTGTAACAGATAACAGATAATCAGAGTTGGAAGGGACCTTGTAGGTCATCTAGTCCAACCCCCCGCCCAAGCGGGAGTCTACACCATTTCTGACAGATGGCAGTCCAATCTCTTCTTGAAAGTTTGAAGTTCTGATTCTTGCCAGGTTACATTAAAAAGATCTGATATATTTTATCTAGATGTACTCTTAATGTGCTAGTCCTATGTTTACGAATAGGGTTACCAGATATCTGAACAGGCAAACAAAGACACGCTACCTTTATTAACATTTTAAAATATGCATTTAGGCCAAAATGTATATGAAATTACCTTTTCCAGCATTAGAAAGATTGTTTTTTCAGTCGCAATATTTTTCTAGCAAATCTTTATTTTCAAGAACTACTCTGCTACTGATAATATAGAATTGATGATGATGCAGTTTCCAAATTTTGCAATAGAAATGTATGAGTTATGTGATCTATCAACTATAGTGATTTGAAGCAGCTAGATTAAAGCCAATTGCTAGAATCAGGAAATAAATAGCACAAGTCTAAGCTAAGTCTAAGTTGACTCTGTCAATAGGTGAGGGAAAGAAAGAAGCAGACAGTTGATAAGGTCACAATACATAATATTTGAGTTACAACCACAATTGAGCTCAAAGTTTCTGTTAAGTAAGTTTTTCCCCATTTTGTGACTTTTCTTGCCAATGTTGTTAAGTGAATCACTGCAGGTGATAACTTAGCAACCTGGTTGTTAAATAAATCTGGCTTCCCCATTGACTTTGCTTTTCAGAAAGTCACAAAAGGTGATCACATGGCCCTGGGACACAGCAAAGGTCATAAATATGAACTAGTTGCCAAACATCTGAATTTTGAACACATGGTTGTGGGGATGCTGCAAAGGTCGTAACTGAAAAATGGTCATAAGTCACATTTTTAGAGCCGTTGTAACTTTGAATGGTCACAAAACAAGCTGTTGTAAGTCGAGGACTACCTGTACATAAACATTTGAATGATTACCTCAAGCATTTGGCAGGGGAGCATATGATCCCAGTGTCTTAGTTCCTGCACTCATTTCTTACAGGAAAGTAAACTGACATTGCAGGCCAGTTGATATTGCATGTTATCTTAGGAGAAAACTAGTAGTATTTACAGAGTTGAAGTTATATATTGGGATGAAGTGGGTAACCTTGACTGAAGCACCAGAAAGTCATCTATCACCACACTATGTAAACTGCTAGAGACAATGATAAAATTACCGACTCTTCTAAATATAGAATATTTATCTATCTTGGTGACAGATTTAATACATGTGTGTAAATAAAACTCTCAAGTGCCACCTCCCTCATCAGAATGTTGGAAGGTGTCAGAATTGTTTAGTATGCTGTAAACTTAGCAGTGCCTTTTAATTCAATGACCCTGTTGATGGAAGGAGCCAAAAGGAAAGATAGATGGGTGTCAAGGAGAAGAAAGTAAGAGGAAAAAAGAGAAATAACAGTGTATCAGATGTATTTAAGATTAACATGATAAATATAGTTTGGGTGAACCCATGCCCTACTTTTTTATCCATACATATTAAAGTTATTATTTAGATATGTACCTGTTTTTGCCTAAAAATTAAACTATAACTCAGTTATGATCCTATGCTACAGTAAGAGCAGACATATGCCTTCAGTGTTTATGCCAGTTTGATTTCAGTAGCAAATAAAAGAAAAAGACAAATGATTAGAGAAATGTTGCCATCTTCAAGTTTTCAAATGAAACTCTGCATAATAGATGTATGCTAATTAATTATCTATCTGGAGTACAAATCAACTTTATGGGTTTTATTATTGCTTTCTTAAAATTTTAAGAGCTTTCATAAATACTTACTGATTTAGAACCTTAAATTATTACTCTGGATTAACATTTTACAGCACCAGAGTCAAGATAATTGTTATACAGTCTTGAGAATTCTTTGGAAGTTAAAAAAGGAACATTTCTAAGGAAACTGTATACTTTCAATCCTATTCATTTTAAAAATGATGAAAAACAAGCTGGAGTTGACCTTAACTCTGGGTAATATATCCAGGCAACAAATGCAATTTCATATTTGCTTAGAAATATCAGAATAAACTCAAGATCTCAGTGTGTATATTCTGAACCCATACCTCCACAAATTAAAATTTAAAGATACCCTGTTTAGTAGATTTAAAATCTTAACTTAACACTGGCGACGAAGGTGGGATTCCCCTGAAGAAGAGACGGCGAAGAAAGCAGAAGAGCGAGATGGCTGCTGAACACCCCCAGCCCGTCGATCCAGCAGAAGACTGGGAATCGTATGATCGCTTCAAATGTATTTGGAAGGAACAACCTCGCCGACATCTCGAGAAGCGGAAGAGGGCATCTCACGACTGTCCGGCAGTCTTCAAGATGGCGGAAGGCATTGGCGGGAGCTGCAGACGTGAAGGTAATGGAATGGCCTGATTTAGAGAAAGCTTTTAAGAGCCATTACGCCCCATTAAGTATCGTGCCTCATTAAGAGACACGAAGTTTTACCGTCGGGATCAAGGGGAAAGCGAAAACGTTAACGACTTCATGGCAAGTTTAAGAGACATTGGGGTGCATGCAGTTTAACAACTTGGAGGAGGCCATGCTTGCCGATCGATTGTTCTAGGCCTCAAAGACAAGGTGCTTCAGAGCAAATTGTTATTAAAACCTAAGATCACGTTGAAAGAAGCCATAGAAGAGGCCTCCTCAGCAGAAGCCACTAAGTCCTCAGCAGCAGCCATGAAGAAAATTAACAAGGCCTCAAGCCATTCTGATGTGGAAAAGTCCACAACAACTCATTGCGAGCAAATAGATTCTGAATCAGACTGTAGTGAGGTGGAGGAAGGAATTTTTAGACTCAGAATGGAAAAGAAAAAGAAAAACCTGGGAAGAAAAAGGCAAGACTTTTATTGCAGAGGTTGGGGGGGGCACCCCCGCACTGAATGCAAGTTTTTTGATACCATCTGCTCGTTGTGAAAAAAGAGGTCACTTAGCAAGAGTCTGCAAATCATCCAGAACTCCACCACACAGAAGAAAGTTTCCTGACAAAGATTTCAAGCCCAACAACTTCAGTGAGAAAAGGGGGGCAACTCAGAAGCAAATGGGAAGAATGAAACTCATCAAACAGTCACCATTGGTCATTCTTCAACCTTAAGAAGTAGAAAAGTACATGTGAAGGTACTCATTGAAGGAAGGCCTTGCCAAATGGAAGTGGACTCAGGCTCTTATTTATCTATGGTGTCATGGGGCACTATTCACAGGCTACTTCCCAACATTCAGAAGAAACATTTCCAGAAGCAAGCACTGACTCTTAAAGACTACCAAGGGAACAAGATTCCAGTAGTTGGAACAAGAGAATTCAATGTGAAGTTCAAAGGCCACACCAAACGTTTGCCCCTGACCATCGTGGACAAGGATCCCAAGCTTGCTGGGACTTGAGTGGTTCAATCCACTAGGCATCGAGGTGACTGGCATCAATCACGTGAGCAACTCTGAATGGGAGGAGGCCTTGAAGTCTGAGTTTCCAGAGGTCTTCAGCGAAGGATTGGGCAAGTATATGGGGACCCCTATCACTTTCAACCTAGATCCCAAGGTGCCCCAATTCGTTTAAAGCCCAGAAGGGTCCCATTTGCTTTAAAGGAAAAATTGATGCACAATTAGATAAACTAATAGCTCAAGGAGTTTTAGAGCCCACTGACCACTCCAGATGGGAGACACCCATAGTCACACCAGTCAAGACTGATGGGTCAGTAAGAATCTGTGGGGACTATAAGGGGACACTGAACCATGCGCTGCAGCAGAGCACATACCCAGTTCCAGTGGTGCATCATCTATTACATTCACTTGGCAGGGGTACAGTCTTTGCCAAATTGGATCTGGCCCAGGCATATCAACAACTAACAGTTGATGATGTCACTGCAGAGGCCCAAACCATTGTGATTCATAGAGGTGCCTTCAAATGTAAAAGGTTACAGTTTGGAGTAGCAGGCACCAGGCATCTTTCAAAGCCTTATGGAAAGAATGCTCCAAGGACTGCCAGGGTAGTGCCTTATTTTGATGATGTGTTAATCTCTGCTGAAAATGACACTTCAATTACAAGAGAGACTCAGAGAAGTCCTTACCAGATTCAAGAAAGCGGGTTAAAAGTCAAGGAAGAAAATGCACTCTTAGAACTGACAAGGTTGAGTTTCTGGGTTACATGATTGACAAGCATGGCATCCACCCTACAGATGCCAAGGTTCAAGCAATCAAAGAAGCCCCTAGACCTAAATGCAAAACAGATTTGCAAGCCTTCCTTGGACTCATTAACTTTTATCACATGTTCCACCAGAAGGCAACCATTGCAGAACCATTGCACAGATTACTTGACAAAAAGTCTGTTTGGGTCTGGGGAGGAAGGAACAATCAGCATTTAACAGTATTAAAAGACTAATCACGCCTGATGCTGTACTGATACAGTTCTCTGAGAATTTGCCTGTTGTACTGACTTGTGATGCATCCCCTTGAGTGGGGGGGCGGGGTTTGAGCCACAGGCTTCCCAGGGAGAGAAGCCCCTATTGCATTTTACCTCTGACTTTGACCAAAGCAGAGAGGAATTACAGCCAATTGGACAAGGAAGCATTGGCAATTGTTGCAGCTGTCAAGAAATTTCATGAATATTTGTATGGGAGAACATTTACCATTGTTACAGATCACAAACCTTTGTTAGGCATTGTGGCAGGAGACAAACCTACACCTACTATCCTGTCACCAAGAATGCTGAGGTGGACTGAATTTCTTGCTGCTTATTCATATACAACTTATCCACAAGCCTGGCAAGGACACTGGACATGCTGATGCACTGAGTCGTTGCCCACTTCTTGCCACAAGGAGGACTTCAAACCTGAAACACACACCTTTTTCCTAGAAACTGTTGCCGCCAAGCTTCCAGTGCATGCTGCTGAAATTGCCAGAGAGACTGCCAAAGACACTGTATTGGCTCCTGTTATAGGCTGGATTAAAAAGGTTGGCCTCTTCAAGATCTACCTCAACTGGCTCCAACCTTTAAGTCCAGGCAAACTGAATTATCTGTATTAAGAGGATGTATTTTGTGGGGTAACAGGTGGTTATTCCTGCAAAACTACAAAGAGAGGTTTTGGAAATGTTACATGAGGGTCATCCTGGTATTGTAAGGATGAAGGGATTGGCCAGGAGTTATGTATGGTGGCCAGGTATTAAAAATGGTTGAAAACTGGGCTGCATCTTGTCCCAACTGTCAGGTAGTCAGGCCTGCCCCACCTCTCACCCCCCAGGGAATATGTCCTAGGGGCCCATGGTCTAGGATTCACATTGATTTTGCAGGCCCTACCAGAGGGCACACCTTTCTATTATAGTAGATGCATATTCCAAATGGCAGAGGTAATCCTATGGCATCCACCACAACTGATGCTGTCATCAAGCAGCTCAAAACTTTTGTAACCCACGGTTACCTGATGTTCTTGTCTCTGACAATGGCCCTCCAATTTACATCCAACCTTTTGAATCTAGCACAACAGGGTATCAGACATGCCCTCACTGCCCCTGGGCACCCTTCGCTAACGGCCAAGGTCGGCTGAACGAGATGGTACGCTTACCAAGGAGAACCAGCAACTGTCCTGGGACATCACTGAGAAAGTTGAAAAACTTCTTAGTGTTCAGCACATCACTCCCAACCCATCTAATAACTATCCCCAGCAGAGTTGTTGATGGGTAGGAAACTTAGGTCTTCCCTTGACCGCTTCATCCCACTCCATGCACTAACGCACACCACTAGATTCCACTTCCAAAGTTCACACATTCAGTGTGGGTGATTCTGTTTATGCTAAGAACCTTATGGGTGAACCTTGGGATTCCTGCTGAGATAACTCAAATCACAGGCCCTCGTTTACAGGGTGCAAACAGAGGATGGAGTCCTCTGGAGCAGGCACTTGATCAACTTAGATCCAGGTTTCTCAGGAACATCGCACTTGTTCCTTTCTAGTCCCCTCACCTGATGTCAATTCTAGGGGAAGGGGAGGAGCAGGAGGATAATCAGCAAGCAAGAATCCATCCCATGTGTAACGAAGCCATTACGACAGGAACCATCCCAAAACCTGTCACAATGCCAACATCCATCCTTAGAAGGGAAGATTGTACATCACTACCTGACTTGGGTGCTGACATTGGGCTGGAGATAGGTTGGGAGGAGAGACCAGATTCTAACAATCAAACAGGGTCTTTTCACAGGAAGTCCAGTGGGGAAATGGCAGCACATTTCCTCTCTCTCACTGGGTGAGAATGTTAAAACTCTGAACCACGAAGGTCTCAACGTACATGTAAGAGCCCCACCTATTTAAAAGAATACATTAGGATGGGGTTTGGTGTGGACTGAACCTAGTGGGAGGGGGGTGTTATGTATGTAGGTTTGAATGTCATTGGTTTAGTTTGAATTGTTCTTGTAAAATGTCAAATATGATTGGTTTGAAAAGGGAAAAACTCTGCATTCTGATTGGCTGGCAACCGGCTGCTGGCTAAGGCAGCAGCAGTAGCTCCAGCCAAGACAGGTCCATTCAAGCTGTAGTCACACTAATAAACTCTTCACTGAAGCTTTCTCGCCTGACTTCTTCATGCAAACTTAACAAAAGAAAACCTTACTTTGAGTAGAATATAATTGAGGTATTTTTCTCAGACATTTAAAAAAGCTTTAACAAATTAAAGTGGTCT
>CM019148.1:271002688-271071523 GCA_009733165.1 Naja naja
CTTGTAGGTCATCTAGTCCAAACCCCGACCAAGCGGGAGTCTACACCATTTCTGACAGATGGCAGTCCAATCTCTTCTTGAAAGTTTGAAGTTCTGATTCTTGCCAGGTTACATTAAAAGATCTGATATATTTTATCTAGATGTACTCTTAATGTGCTAGTCCTATGTTTACGAATAGGGTTACCAGATATCTGAACAGGCAAACAAAGACACGCTACCTTTATTAACATTTTAAAATATGCATTTAGGCCAAAATGTATATGAAATTACCTTTTCCAGCATTAGAAAGATTGTTTTTTCAGTCGCAATATTTTTCTAGCAAATCTTTATTTTCAAGAACTACTCTGCTACTGATAATATAGAATTGATGATGATGCAGTTTCCAAATTTTGCAATAGAAATGTATGAGTTATGTGATCTATCAACTATAGTGATTTGAAGCAGCTAGATTAAAGCCAATTGCTAGAATCAGGAAATAAATAGCACAAGTCTAAGCTAAGTCTAAGTTGACTCTGTCAATAGGTGAGGAAAGAAAAGAAGCAGACAGTTGATAAGGTCACAATACATAATATTTGAGTTACAACCACAATTGAGCTCAAAGTTTCTGTTAAGTAAGTTTTTCCCCATTTTGTGACTTTTCTTGCCAATGTTGTTAAGTGAATCACTGCAGGTGATAACTTAGACCTGGTTGTTAAATAAATCTGGCTTCCCCATTGACTTTGCTTTTCAGAAAGTCACAAAAGGTGATCACATGGCCCTGGGACACAGCAAAGGTCATAAATATGAACTAGTTGCCAAACATCTGAATTTTGAACACATGGTTGTGGGGATGCTGCAAAGGTCGTAACTGAAAAATGGTCATAAGTCACATTTTTAGAGCCGTTGTAACTTTGAATGGTCACAAAACAAGCTGTTGTAAGTCGAGGACTACCTGTACATAAACATTTGAATGATTACCTCAAGCATTTGGCAGGGGAGCATATGATCCCAGTGTCTTAGTTCCTGCACTCATTTCTTACAGGAAAGTAAACTGACATTGCAGGCCAGTTGATATGCATGTTATCTTAGGAGAAAACTAGTAGTATTTACAGAGTTGAAGTTATATATTGGGATGAAGTGGGTAACCTTGACTGAAGCACCAGAAAGTCATCTATCACCACACTATGTAAACTGCTAGAGACAATGATAAAATTACCGACTCTTCTAAATATAGAATATTTATCTATCTTGGTGACAGATTTAATACATGTGTAAATAAAACTCTCAAGTGCCACCTCTCATCAGAATGTTGGAAGGTGTCAGAATTGTTTAGTATGCTGTAAACTTAGCAGTGCCTTTAATTCAATGACCCTGTTGATGGAAGGAGCCAAAAGGAAAGATAGATGGGTGTCGGGAAGAAAGTAAGAGGAAAAAGAGAAATAACAGTGTATCAGATGTATTTAAGATTAACATGATAAATATAGTTTGGGTGAACCCATGCCCTACTTTTTTTATCCATACATATTAAAGTTATTATTTAGATATGTACCTGTTTTTGCCTAAAAATTAAACTATAACCAGTTATGATCCTATGCTACAGTAAGAGCAGACATATGCCTTCAGTGTTTATGCCAGTTTGATTTCAGTAGCAAAGAAAAGAAAAAAAGACAAATGATTAGAGAAATGTTGCCATCTTCAAGTTTTCAAATGAAACTCTGCATAATAGATGTATGCTAATTAATTATCTATCTGGAGTACAAATCAGCTTTATGGGTTTTATTATTGCTTTCTTAAAATTTAAGAGCTTTCATAAATTTACTGATTTAGAACCTTAAATTATTACTCTGGATTAACATTTTACAGCACCAGAGTCAAGATAATTGTTATGCAGTCTTGAGAATTCTTTGGAAGTTAAAAAAGGAACATTTCTAAGAAAACTGTATACTTTCAGTCCTATTCATTTTAAAAATGATGAAAAACAAGCTGGAGTTGACCTTAACTCTGGGTAATATATCCAGGCAACAAATGCAATTTCATATTTGCTTAGAAATATCAGAATAAACTCAAGATCTCAGTGTGTATATTCTGAACCCATACCTCCACAAATTAAAATTTAAAGGTACCCTGTTTAGTAGATTTAAAATCTTGACTTAAAAACATAATAGGTGATGGACCAGATTTGCACAGCAATGTATATTGTTCTGCAAATTATGTAAATAATAAAAATGGATGAAAATTGTGTAATTTCTTATTTAGCAGATATTCATGAATAACAGACACCCCTTCCTCAATTAGTTTATTAAAATGAGGTTTCACTGTATCCTTAACAAATGATTTACTACTGAAATCTGTAGATTTTCTGATTAGCACAAACTGGCTAATATTGCTTCCCAAAAAGTGTCCTAACACAATAAATGGCAAAGGAAAATGTACACTCCAACAAAAAATGTTGGCTTTTTATATTGTTATTTTTTTCCCAGATACCTTTACTTTTTAGTGTCCCTATATGTTAGTGTTTTACATTGTTTTTAGTATGTATGCTGCCAGAATGATAATGGAGTCAGGCAGCCTGCAATTGAAATAAATACATAAATAAATTTTGCATTCTAAGTGAAGATCACAAAACATTTTATCTGGGTGCTAAAGTCATGGGAATTCATAGGAAGTATGTAAAAAGATTTTGCTGTATATTGAGAAAAGTATTATGTATGTAGGTTTGAATGTCATTGGTTTAGTTTGAATTGTTCTTGTAAAATGTCAAATATGATTGGTTTGAAAAGTGCGGGAAAACCCTGCATTCTGATTGGCTGGCAACTGTGGCTGCTGGCTATAAGTAGCAGCCGTAGCCCAGCCAAGACGGGTCCATTCGAGCTGTAGTCACTAATAAACTCTTCACTGAAGCTGTTCGCGTCTGACTCTTCATGCAAACTTAACACTGGCGACGAGGTGGGATTCCCCTGAAGAAGAGACAACGCGAAGACAAGCAGAAGAGCGAGATGGCTGCGTGAACACCCCCCCAGCCCGCTTCTATCCGCGGCAGAAGACTGGGAATCGATGCGGATCGCTTCCAAATGTATTTGGAAGGAAATGACCTCGCGACATCTCCGAGAAGCGAAGAGGGGGTCTTTCTTATGCACTGCGGTCCGCAGTCTTCAAGATGGCAAAGGCATTGGCGGGAGCTGCAGACGGAAGGTAATAGAATGGCCTGATTTAGGAAGCTTTTAAGAGCCCATTACTCCACAAGTATCGTGCCTCATTAAGAGACACGAAGTTTTACCGTCGGGATCAAGGGGAAAGCGAAAACGTTAACGACTTCGTGGCAAGTTTAAGAGACATTGGGGGTGCATGCGAGTTTAACAACTTGGAGGAGGCCATGCGCGATCGATTTGTTCTAGGCCTCAAAGACAAGGTGCTTCAGAGCAAATTGTTATTAAAACCTAAGATCACGTTGAAAGAAGCCATAGAAGAGGCCTCCTCAGCAGAAGCCACTAAGTCCTCAGCAGCAGCCATGAAGAAAATTAACAAGGCCTCAAGCCATTCTGATGTGGAAAAGTCCACAACAACTCATTGCGAGCAAATAGATTCTGAATCAGACTGTAGTGAGGTGGAGGAAGGAATTTATAGACTCAGAATGGAAAAGAAAAAGAAAAAAAAAAAAGGCAAGACTTTTATTGCAGAGGTTGTGGGGGGGGCACCCCCGACTGAATGCAAGTTTTGATACCATCTGCCTCGTTGTGAAAAAAGAGGTCACTTAGCAAGAGTCTGCAAATCATCCAGAACTCCACCCATCAGAAGAAAGTTTCCTGACAAAGAATTCAAGCCCAACAACTTCAGTGAGAAAATGGGGCGCAACTCAGAAGCAAATGGGAAGAATGAAACTCATCAAACAGTCACCATTGGTCATTCTTCAACCTTAAGAAGTAGAAAAGTACATGTGAAGGTACTCATTGAAGGAAGGCCTTGCCAAATGGAAGTGGACTCAGGCTCCTATTTATCTATGGTGTCATGGGGCACTATTCACAGGCTACTTCCCAACATTCAGAAGAAACATTTCCAGAAGCAAGCACTGACTCTTAAAGACTACCAAGGGAACAAGATTCCAGTAGTTGGAACAAGAGAATTCAATGTGAAGTTCAAAGGCCACACCAAACGTTTGCCCTGACCATCGTGGACAAGGATCGCCCAAGCTTGCTGGGACTTGAGTGGTTCAATCCACTAGGCATCGAGGTGACTGGCATCAATCACGTGAGCAACTCTGAATGGGAGGAGGCCTTGAAGTCTGAGTTTCCAGAGGTCTTCAGCGAAGGATTGGGCAAGTATATGGGGACCCCTATCACTTTCAACCTAGATCCCAAGGTGCCCCCAATTCGTTTAAAGCCCAGAAGGGTCCCATTTGCTTTAAAGGAAAAAATGGATGCACAATTAGATAAACTAATAGCTCAAGGAGTTTTAGAGCCCACTGACCACTCCAGATGGGAGACACCCATAGTCACACCAGTCAAGACTGATGGGTCAGTAAGAATCTGTGGGGACTATAAGGGGACACTGAACCATGCGCTGCAGCAGAGCATACCCAGTTCCAGTGGTGCATCATCTATTACATTCACTTGGCAGGGGTACAGTCTTTGCCAAATTGGATCTGGCCCAGGCATATCAACAACTAACAGTTGATGATGTCACTGCAGAGGCCCAAACCATTGTGACTCATAGAGGTGCCTTCAAATGTAAAAGGTTACAGTTTGGAGTAAGCGTGGCACCAGGCATCTTTCAAAGCCTTATGGAAAGAATGCTCCAAGGACTGCCAGGGGTAGTGCCTTACTTTGATGATGTGTTAATCTCTGCTGAAAATGACACTTAATTACAAGAGAGACTCAGAGAAGTCCTTACCAGATTCAAGAAAGCGGGTTAAAAGTCAAGGAAGAAAAATGCACTCTTAGAACTGACAAGGTTGAGTTCTTGGGTTACATGATTGACAAGCATGGCATCCACCCTACAGATGCCAAGGTTCAAGCAATCAAAGAAGCCCCTAGACCTAAATGCAAAACAGATTTGCAAGCCTTCCTTGGACTCATTAACTTTTATCACATTTTCCTACCTCAGAAGGCAACCATTGCAGAACCATTGCACAGATTACTTGACCAAAAGTCTGTTTGGGTCTGCGGGAGGAAGGAACAATCAGCATTTAACAGTATTAAGAGACTAATCACGTCTGATGCTGTACTGATACAGTTCTCTGAGAATTTGCCTGTTGTACTGACTTGTGATGCATCCCCTTTTGGAGTGGGGGGGGGTTTGAGCCACAGGCTTCCCAGCGGGAGAAGCCCCTATTGCATTTTACTCGCACTTTGACCAAAGCAGAGAGGAATTACAGCCAATTGGACAAGGAAGCATTGGCAATTGTTGCAGCTGTCAAGAAATTTCATGAATATTTGTATGGGAGAACATTTACCATTGTTACAGATCACAAACCTTTGTTAGGTATTGTGGCAGGAGACAAACCTACACCTACTATCCTGTCACCAAGAATGCTGAGGTGGACTGAATTTCTTGCTGCTTATTCATACAAACTTATCCACAAGCCTGGCAAGGACACTGGACATGCTGATGTACTGAGTCGTTGCCTACTTCCTTGCCACAAGGAGGACTTCAAACCTGAAACACACACCTTTTTCCTAGAAACTGTTGCCAAGCTTCCAGTTCATGCTGCTGAAATTGCCAGAGAGACTGCCAAAGACACTGTATTGGCTCCTGTTATAGGCTGGATTAAGAAAGGTTGGCCTCTTCAAGATCTACCTCAACTTGCCCAACCTTTTAAGTCCAGGCAAACTGAATTATCTGTATTAAGAGGATGTATTTTGTGGGGTAACAGGGTGGTTATTCCTGCAAAACTACAAAGAGAGGTTTTGGAAATGTTACATGAGGGTCATCCTGGTATTGTAAGGATGAAGGGATTGGCCAGGAGTTATGTATGGTGGCCAGGTATTGACAAAATGGTTGAAAACTGAGCTGCATCTTGTCCCAACTGTCAGGTAGTCAGGCCTGCCCCACCTCATGCCCCCAGGGAATGTTCTAGGGGCCCATGGTCTAGGATTCACATTGATTTGCAGGCCCTACCAGAGGCACACCTTTCTTATTATAGTAGATGCATATTCCAAATGGGTAGAGGTAATCCCTATGGCATCCACCACAACTGATGCTGTCATCAAGCAGCTCAAAACTTTTGTAACCCATGGGTTACCTGATGTTCTTGTCTCTGACAGTGGCCCTCAATTTACATCCAACCTTTTGAATCTATTTAGCACAACAGGGTATCAGACATGCCCTCACTGCCCCTGGGCACCCTTCGTCTAATGGCCGGGCTGAACGCATGGTACGTTTACCAAGGAGAAACTTCAGCAACTGGGTCCTGGGACATCACTGAGAAAGTTGAAAAACTTCTTAGTGTTCAGCACATCACTCTAACCCATCTAATAACTTATCCCCAGCAGAGTTGTTGATGGGTAGGAAACTTAGGTCTTCCCTTGACCGCCTTCATCCCACTTACGCACCCAACGCACCACTAGATTCCACTTCCAAAGTTCACATTCAGTGTGGGTGATTCTGTTTATGCTAAGAACCTTATGGGTGAACCTTTGTGGATTCCTGCTGAGATAACTCAAATCACAGGCCCTCGTTCTTACAGGGTGCAAACAGAGGATGGAGTCCTCTGGAGCAGGCACATTGATCAACTTAGATCCAGGTTTTCTCAGGAACATCGACTTGTTTCTCTAGTTCCCTCACCTGATGTCAATTCTAGGGGAAGGGGAGGAGCAGGAGGATAATCAGCAAGCAAGAATCCATCCCATGTGTAACGAGCCATTACGACAGGAACCATCCCAAAACCTGTCACAATGCCAAAATCCATCCTTAGAAGTGGAAGATTGTACATCACTACCTGACTTGGGTGCTGACATTGGGCTGGAGATGGGTTGGGAGGAGAGACCAGATTCTAACAATCAAACAGGGTCTTTCACAGGAAGTCCCAGTGGGGAAATGTCAGCAGACACATTTCCTCTCTCACTGGGTGAGAATGTTAAAACTTCTGAACCACGAAGGTCTCAACATACATGTAAGAGCCCCACCTATTTAAAAGAATACATTAGATATGTTGGGGTTTGGTATGGACTGAACCTAGTAGGGAGGGGTGTTATGTATGTAGGTTTGAATGTCATTGGTTTAGTTTGAATTGTTCTTGTAAAATGTCAAATATGATTGGTTTGAAAAGTGCGGGAAAACCCTGCACTCTGATTGGCTGGCAACTGCGGCTGCTGGCTATAAGTAGCAGCCGTAGCCCAGCCAAGACGGGTCCATTCAAGCTGTAGTCACTAATAAACTCTTCACTGAAGCTCTTCGCGTCTGACTCTTCATGCAAACTTAACAAAAAGAAAACCTTACTTTGAGTAGAATATAATTGAGGTATTTTTCTCAGACATTTAAAAAGCTTTAACAAAGTGGTCTTTCTACCACAAGTAGGAAAGGGTTATAACCATAAATAAATAAAGAATAAAGATGAGTAAAGAGTAAATAAATAAAGAAGTTGACTTTAGTGTTGCCCATCTAAGAGCATTTTGTTTTTTGAAACCTTCAGTGAAAAGAAGGTGATGGAAGTCAGATTCCACAATTCCTTCTATCCTGCAAGGTCCCCTGTGATCTCCTAATTTTGTGATAGTAGATTAGGGAAAATACTATATGGAGAGGGAAAAATCTATCATATTTAATTCCCTATCCAAAGAATATTTGGCACATTAAAGAATAGTAGTGGGTAGTATCTTCCTAGATAGATATGCTCAATAAGTCATCACTGGATGACTCAATAGAATATACATTCATATACATGTAGCCTTTATTTGTATGCAATTGACTATAATATTCATACATACTGTAAATCAGTGTAATCTACCACTACATACAATTATGGAGTGGTTCACATACTTTTATACTTAGATTATAGAACCTGCATTGGTTGCTAATTGCCCTGAAACTTCTCTTTTGTTTCATCTGAATGGTTCATTTACTCATGCAGTCATAAAAGGATGGCATCTGCACTGTCCATGGCTCTTTTTCACCCAGTCCAATCACTGCTTCTGAATAACATTTTTTAAAAATGAACTTTCCTTCTTTGCCTTATTACTGCGCTATGCTGATTTCAAACACAATTTCAAAGAACTGTGTTGTACTTACTCAAGCATAGCATTTCTCTGCTGTTCATTAAAACAGCTACACCCCCCCAGCTTCTTAATGTTCCCAATTTTTTTTAAAAAAAGCTGCTTTAATGAATCCCTTAAAGCAACATAATCATTTTTCAGGTTTTCAGAAGTCTGGAAAAGGGCATGGCTGACTTAATCAACAGCAGAGAAATGCTGAGTTCACATGAGATCTGAAGCATCTTTCTGAATCATGACTGACATGGGCAATCTGAGACCACAGGAGCCATATACAACCTCCTCAAACCCTCTCACAGCTTTTGGGAAATTGTTTCCAAGCCATAATTTTTAATGTAATCAGAGGGAAAATGAAATGCACAGAAGGCAATGATACTGTGTCTAATTAATTGAATTAAGTTAGTTCTTAAATTTAGGTGTTTCCCCACTAAGGTGGACTCAGCTTTCCATCCTTTCAAGATCAGTAAAATGAGGACCGATTGTTGCCATATGCTCACTCTGCAAACTACTTACAGAGTAAGTGCTGTATTGATATTGCTACTTTTAAAAGACTACTCATTGCTGCTGTTTTCTATCTTGGGACCTCATTTATACATGCAAAATAAGTATCTTTTTCAACAGCAGTATTTTGAAGGGGCAACAAAAGGTATAATAGTCCCAAAAATCTACTTGTGTTTCCAAAACATTTTTTGGATCAGGATGTGACTTACTAAATGTACTTTTGTCGTTTTGACTTTGACTGAGTTGATTAGTCAATGGAACAATCAAGACACTCAGTTTTGGTACAGTATTTGTCATACAATCAGCATTTGACTAGAGTAACAAACACATGTTTGCACGGTATAAATTTAATATGTATCTGTGGAAATTAATTCCCATATTGAATGTTTGTTTCCTTGTTTGAATGAACCAGAATCTTTTGCTTGCTTATTACAAATTTCTAAATGGCTGGTTAGGCATATATTGTCAACTGTAATTCATTTAGTACTCTCTTGCCATGTACATTAAATAATGTTCCCCAAGATATAAAAGAGCCATACTGAAGATTCTCATTTTGCTGAATTGAAGCATTGTTTTGATTCATAATGATTGTAGAAAATAAAATAGATATCCCCTTGAATAAATACCTCTTGCTTAAGTTTCGGTAGTTATGATTAAAGACCACAGAAAAAACATGGAAGATGAAATGAAGTTGAAGGATTTTTTTATCATTGCAGAGGCTGAATTATTTTTGCAACTGAAATGAAATTAATAAGGATTGTTCAATTTCATCTATTCAGTGAAGAGCTTATCTGTCCTGATCTCCCTTGATAGGAACTTCACCACAGTATATCATATCACCCTAAATTCTTAATAATAATGTTTGTGAGTGGAAGAAAAATGTGGCCTATTGCTTGAGCTAAAAAAAGACATTTCCTCTCGCTTCTGCAAATAGTCAGAATTGCAATTGCTTTGGAGAAGAATCTGATAACAATTTCGACTCTGCAGACATAAGTACACTTTTCTATTTCAGTCCTCTCTTTTCTAGCTTGCACTCAATTCTCAAATCCTGCAGAAAGATTACAGATCTAACTGTATTTTTCTCTGTGACAGTAATATAAAGTTGGTTCATATAGATTTTAAAGGTGGAGAAAATGTCGTTAATCCCTGAGAAAATAAGACATATGGGATATATTTTAAAATACTAAATATTATTGAGTAAAAATCATTGAATAGCTTAACAGGTTAATAAAATGCATTGTTCTTTCATGACTTGGCTAACACTGTGATTCAGATATACTGAAAAATACTGAAAATAAGGGACTAAATTAAAATTGGCAGGAAAAGATATATACATGTCATGAGAAGAACTATTGAACAAAAATGTATAGGTAGCCAAATACAACTCCATGGAAATATATTTGGAAAATGGTTTAGAAGTAAATGTATCTGATCATCATTAATCATTTAAAGGTAAAAATAAAGGTTTCCCCATCCAGTTCTGTCAAACTCTAGAGGGTGGTGCTCATCTCCGTTTCTTAGCTGAGGGAGCCAGCATTGTCCAAAGATATTTCCATGGTCATGTGGCTAGTATGTCTATAAGCTGTACATAGAATGTTGTTACCTTCCTAATGAAGTAGTACCTATTTATCTACTTGCGTTTACATGCTTTTGAACTGCTAGGTGGGCAGCAGTACTTGGCTCTGAAACTTGGGCTATCAGCTTTCCAGCTGACAAGCTCAATGTTTTTAATCCCTGAGCCACTGCACCCTCTAATCATCATCTGATCTCTAGTTTTCAATAATTCCCATCTGCTGCCATGGATGCTGCTTTTGGGCCACAACTCAAAGTCCTTCAGAGCTACAAAGGAATAGATGAGATGGAAAAGGCCCAGTTTCTTCTGTTAATGGACCAAAGATTAGAATAAAAGACAGGGTTCTACCAACAGTGTTATTCACAAGGCTATTAAGTTTCACATTTGTGTTCAAACAGTAAGTAGGACTCTTATGTTATAATCGTTCTGTTCAAAGGCAGAATTGTTTACCGTTTGGAAATGCTTTCCAATCTTCTTCCACTTTAATTTAGCAACTTTCTTATCCTAAAAGCTAAACAAAAGAAATCTGTGATCCTTCACCAGTACTCAAAGTTGACTTATTTGTGACGTAATTCAGTTTGATTAAACTCATTAGAGGACTAGTTTTGGGTGAATTAAAGATTATCTCTCTTACCTTAACCTAATGTCTGATATCTGTGAAAATGTGTTTTGTAGTATTACATTAACAGTAGCACATTAACAAACTACAGGTAATTCTCAACTTATAACCATTCATTTAGTGACTGTTGAAGTTACAGCAGCACTGAAAAAAGTGACTAATGGCCATTTTTCATTCTTACAACTGTTGCAGCATCTCCATGGTCACATGATCAAAATTCAGACACCGACTCATGACATTTGGAATAGATTATGGGATTATGTGATCAATCACCTTTTGTGACTCTCAAACAAGCAGAGCCAAAAGGGAAGCCAGATTCACTTAACAATGTGTTACTAACTTAATAACTGCAGTGATTCACTTAACATCTGTGGCAAGAAAGGTTGTAAAATGGAACAAAACTTACTTAACAACTATCTTCCTTAGCAATAGAAATTTGAGGCTCAATTATTATCCGTAATGTCTTTAACTTAAATTTGTGTCACAGAGATAGTAATAAAATAGCTTCAGCTGAGGAAAATAGCTACTTTTTTATTATTTCAGGTTGATACCCACATCCATGCTGCTGCTTGCATGAATCAGAAACATCTACTGAGGTTCATTAAGCACACTTATCAAACTGAACCCAACAGGATAGTTGGGGAAAGAAAAGACAAGAAGCTGACTTTGAAGCAGGTGTTTGAAAGCCTACACATGGATCCCTATGACCTCACTGTAGACTCACTAGATGTCCATGCAGTAAGTTCATTTTAAATAAAGATCATATCAGAATAATTATCAAGGTTTCCTAAATTGCCCAACTATGGAAAGAGAAAGAAACTTTTGGTTGACAAACTCATACGCCTTTTGTATATTTACTGTGCTAGTTGTTATAGTCTGAACTCAAATTACCTTTTTGTAGGTTCATATTTTATATTTAAAAAAAAACATGAATATGTGAGTTACTGAAAAAAATATCCAGTGGTCAATAATATAAATCTAAAAATATAACAAATCTACTTTTTAACCCTGCTTTTTAGGATCGTCAGACATTTCACCGGTTTGATAAATTTAACTCCAAATACAATCCTGTTGGTGCAAGTGAGTTGAGGGACTTGTACTTGAAAACAGAAAACTATCTCGGTGGTGAATATTTTGCTCGGATGGTGAAGGTAAGCATCTTTTCAACCAATTATGCCTTAGCTTGAGTGTCTTTCAAGTTAATTTTGATTCCTGGTGACTGCCTAGCCCTAGACCAGGTGTGTCAAATTTGATTTCATTGAGGGCCGCATCAGGGCTGTGTTTGACCTTGTGTGGGCCAGTGTGGGTGTGCCAGCTCAACATCACTCATGTTGAGGGCACCTATAGTGGCCTGAGCAAAAACGGGCTCCCGAGCTCTGTTTTTGATTGCAACAGCCTCCTCCAACCCTCTGCCAGTGAAAATGAGCTCCATTTTCACTGGCAGAGGCACCATGGGCTGGTCCTTCACTGTTTCCAGGGCAGCCCCTGGCCAGGTCTAAGCACCTTGCGGGCTGGTTCTGGCCCTTGGGCCTTGAGTTTGACACCCCTGCCCTAGATACATCCCTGAACTCTTCTTGGCAAGTTTTTAGGAAGTGACTTTCCATTGCCTTCTTCCTAGGGCTGAGAGAGCGTGAACATTATATATTTATTTGTTATGCTCCAAAGCTATCCAGTAAATCTAATTAGAATGTGAGTTCTTTTTGTAGAATAAAATCAGGAGACATTCCACCTGCTCTGAAAGATTTTAGGCCATTCAGTTACAATGGACAGAAAACTCTGTAGGAGCATGTCATCATATAACCATTTTAAATAGGTTACCAACAACCAAAGATATACACAACGAAACAAGAATTCAATTTATGTAGATATTTGTTTTTGTGAAGGCCTTTGTATTCCTTTTTTCTCAATCTAATGCCTTCATTAGATTTTCTTAACGTATTGAGTTTCCTGAGTCTTTCCCCACTTTTCAGTATTGAATTGATTTGCCTATGTAAAACCTCTAATGTGGGAGCTGCATTGGTTGCCAGTCAATTTCTAGATGAAATTCAAGTCTCAGGTGTCACTTTTAAACCTTTCATAGTTCAAAGTTTTGTGGATATGTCTGAGATTGCCCGCCCTGGGTTGAATTTCTCCAGGAAAAGGTGACTCACTTACCCCTGAGAGGATATCATCTTCAGGGACCCCATTGTTATGCTTTTTCTGTGATGGCTGTCTACTCTGGAGCAGCTAGCCCTGGATATTTAAACCATCCCTTCCTGTTAATATTTTCAAAGAGCTGTAAAAATGTACCTCTTCTGAAACAGTTTGAACTCAAATGAATGAAGACCATCTACACCAGAGATGTGGCATATCAGTTACTATACATTGTTTGTTTTTACTTTGCTATGATTTGTTATTAACTGCTCAGAGTATTTATGAAGGAAGCAGTATAGAAACCAGAATAATCATTCATCCTAGTTACAGGTCCATTGTTACAAGGCTTTGAAACTTTATCTAATTCTTCCATTAGTGCTTTTTAAAGTCATTTTTTCCCTGAACATTTCTGTTCCAAAAGTTTAATCCTGTAAATATGCCATCAGCTGATGTCTTGCATAAACCATTTACCTGCATATCTTAATGTGAACTATTCTGACTGATGAATTTCTCACATATTTTTTCCATTGTTGTATTTATTTATTTAATTTATTTATTTAATTAAACTTATATGCTGCCCAACTCCCAAAGGACTCCGGGTGGCTCACAGCAAAAAACACAAAGAATTACATTATAAAAAATTTAAAAACAATTTAAAAAACAGCAAACAACAGAAGGGCCGGATCTCGCTAGATCTCAGTCGTGAGATCAACAGCCCCATGCCTGCCGGAAAAGCCAGGTTTTGACTGCTTTGCGGAAGATCAGTAGGGTGGAGGCAGTCCAGACCTCGGGAGGTAGCTGGTTCCAGAGAGCCGGAGCAGCCACAGAGAAGGCCCTCTCCCTCAGGCCCGCCAGCCGGCATTGTTTAGCTGATGGAACCCGCAGGAGACTCTGTGGGATCTTACCGGTCACAGGGAGACGCAGGGTAGGAGACGATTCTGGAGATAACCTGGTCCTGAGCCATATAGGGCTTTATAGGTAATGACCAACACCTTGAATTGCACCCGGAGACTAATAGGAAGCCAGTGCAGCTTGCGGAGAATTGGTGAGATGTGGGCATATCTTGGGACACCCACAACAGCTCACGCAGCTGCGTTCTGCACCAACTGAAGTCTTTGAATGCTCTTCAAGGGTAGCCCCAGGTAGAGTGTGTTGCAGTAATCCGGTCATGAGGTGACTAGGGCATGAGTGACTGTGAGAAGAGCCTCCCGGTCCAGGTAGGGTTGCAATTGGTGCACAAGGCGGACCTGTGCAAATGTTCCCCAAGCCACGGCTGATAGGTGTTGCTCCAATTTCAGCTATGGGTCTAGGAGGACACCCAGATTGCAAACCCGTTCTGCGGGGGACAATTTCTCCCCACCCAGAACCAAAGATGGAAAATCAACATGGTCCCTGGGGGGCAGTATGCACAGCCACTCAGTCTTGTCTGGGTTAAGTCTGAGCCTGTTGACTCCCATCCAGACCCTCACAGCTTCCAGGCACCGGCACATCACATCCACTGCTTCACTGAATGGACATGGGGTGGAGATATACAGCTGGGTGTCATCCACGTATTGCTGATATCCCACCCCATGTTGTCGGATGATCTCACCCAGTGGTTTCATGTAGATATTAAATAGGAGGGGAGAGAGGACCGAGCCCTGAGGCACCCCATAGATAAGGGGCCGGGGGATTGCCCTCTGTCCTACCAACACCGACTGCAACCGGCCAGAGAGATAGGAGGTGAACCACCGTAACACGGTGCCTCCCACTCCCAACTCTCCTAAGCTGCCGCAGAAGGATACCATGGTTGAGGGTATCGAAAGCTGCCGAGAGGTCAAGTAGCACCAGGATAGAGGAATGACCCCTATCCCAAGCTCGCCAGAGATCATCAAACAGTGTGACCAAAGCAGTCTCCATGCTGTAGCCAGGCCTGAAACCCGATTGAAAAGGGTCTAGATAATCCGTCTCATCCAAGGACTGCAGGAGCTGGAGTGCAACCACTTTTTCAACAACCTTCCCCACAAAGGGGAGGTTGGAGACTGGACAAAAGTTCTTTCATTGAGCTGGGTGCAGGGAAGGCTTCTTGAAGAGGGGCCTTACCACCGCTTCTTTTAATAGTTGCAGGATGGACCCCTCTCTCAAAGAAGCATTGACCAACACCTGGAGCCAGCTCCGTGTCACCTCCCTACTGGCCAAGACCAGCCAGGAAGGGCACGGGTCCAGTGAACAAGTGGAAGAACTCATCGCTCCCATGGCCTTGTCCACTTCCTCAGGAGCCACAGGATCAAACTCACTCCATATAATAAGACTAAGACCCACCCCTGTCATTTCGGTCGGAATTGCCCAATAGGAGTCCAGGTCCATCCGGATCTGAGCGACTTTATCCGACAGAAACTGTACAAATACCTCAGCTCTCCCTCGTAAGGGCTCCTCCGCTTCCTTTCGATTGAAAAGAGAGCAAGTCACCCTTAAACAGGGTGGCTGGGTGAGAGTCTGCGGATGCAATAAGTGTGGAAAAATGTGTGCATTTTGCCGCCCGTATCACCACTAAATAAGTCCTAATAAAGGCTCTTAAAAGTGTTCAGTCAGATTTGGATCTACTGGCCCTCCAGCATCGCTCTAGATGTCTCTTCTGGGGCTCCATCTCCCGGAGCTCCTTGGTAAACCAGGGAGCCATCCTAGATCGGCCGCCATTGAGAGGTCGCAAAGGCACAACCCGGTTTAATGCCCCATCACTGCCCTATTCCAGGCAGCCACCAGGGCATCAGCCAGACTGTGGATCAGGGAATACGGTATCTCCCCAAGCTCCCTCTGGAACCCTTCTGGGTCCATTAGGTGCCTGGGGTGGAACCATTTAATTGGTTCTACCTCCTGTGATGGGGGAGCAGCATCCCAAAGTCTAGCCTCAGCAGGGGATGATCTGACCATGACAAGGGAAAGATGTCTATACCCCTTAATTTCAGATATTTCCACTGCTCCGAGAGAAATACCAAGTCGAGCATGTGTCCCCCCCATGGGCCGGACCCTAAATTACTTGAGTCAGGTCCATGGTTGTCATGGAAGCCATGAACTCCTGGGCCGCATCTGAGGATTGACCGAGTGATGGCAAATTGAAGTCCCCCAGCTCCATAAGCCTGGGGAACTCCACCGCCAACCTGGCTACTACCTCCAGCAGCACAGGCAGGGCCATTGCAATGCAGCTGGGAGGCAGGTACGTTAGCAACAAGCCCAGCTGAACTCCTGAGTCCAGCCTCAAGAGGAGAGACTCACACCCCACAATCTCCGGAGCAGGGAGCCTGCGAGAACAGAAGCTCTTCCAGACAATGGTTGCTACTCCTCCACCCCTTCCCTGAAGTCACGGCTGGTGCAGTATCTGAAATCCATCTGGGCACATCTCTGAAAGAGGGACACCACCCTCTTGGCCCAGCCAGGTTTCAGTGATACATGCCAGGTCAGCCCTCTCCTCAAGGATTAAATCCCAAATGAGGGGGGCCTTGTTAATAACAGACCTGGATTCAACAGCAACAGCCTGAGTTCAGGGCCTCGATTCCCCGAATCACCAGGAATAAGGGAAGGGCCTGGGGGGCTGGAGCAAGTAATTGCTTTGATGTAGTGAGTCCTTGTTCCCGTGAGCGGCCTACCCCCCGGCTCCTACCATATCTACCTCTCTCCATCATGACCACAATACTCCGGCTCTCCAACACCTCCGATGTCTCTACCCCAACCCCAACTGACCCTCCCACCTCCGGCAGGCCAGACATTACATTCAAACCAGGCCAGGGTTTATGGCCAGACCCCAGTCATTTGCCCCGTACCTCCACTTTCACTCACTATTCCCATTGATACATCTAAAAACCAGATTAAAACTTAAAACAAGAGTATAAAAAACATAAAAAAACATAGAAACATTAAAAACACAAAACATAAGGAAAAAAGGCATAAACCAGAGCAAGGGGGGAGGAAGGGGGGAAAGGGGAGGGGAAGCTGTACAAACTTGCCCACATGAATTAGAATTTTTACACAGCTTATTTCTTGAATTACAATCCAATCTCCTTCAGCTACTTGAGGTCCAGTTGATAATAGGCCAGGGTGGCCTTCTTGCTGTCCCCAAACTCTGCATCCTTAGGGGGCTCAGCTGGGCAGAGAGCCTCGATGTCCCCCACGAGAGATGGTGCGTGCTCGGTAGCCACTCGCGTCAGCTCCATCAGCTCCTCCACCTTGTCTCTCAGCACGTTAGCGTCCAAGCGGCCGTCCTCCAGGGCGAGGTCCACAGTGGTGTGGCCAGAAGCGGCAATGGCCAGGGTCATTTTCGAGGTCCAGCTGGACGACGCGGTCCTTCAGCTTCTGGAGGGTAGCCTGGTCCTTCTGCCTGGCCTTCTTGTAGGCGCCCAGCAACTCCGACTTCTCCAGCGAGCTGCTCCGAGCATCCAGGAAGTGGGAGGTGCGATAGGCTGGGCTTTACTGAAGGACATTCTGACTCCTCCTACTCTCCTCCCGTACGTCCCCCAGTTTAGCTCAGCCTTCGGTTTGGATAGGCAGCTCTCTCTCTCTTTCTGGTCGGAGCAGGAATAATTTAGAGGTATTCTATTCCCAATTGGCTTCTGTTAAATTGTTTTTCCTTTCAATTTGGCTTGCAAATTGTTCCCTTGTGCTTCAACAGCTGACTGTGACTATTTGCAGCAGTCGGCAAGGGCGCGCTGCGGCGCTAGCCGCTTGGGGCAGTTTTTCTTTCGGAAGCAAGGCTTCGCTTTTGATTTCCCTCTTCTCGCAGCCTCTACTTGCCGGTTTCCTAACTCCCTCGTGGTGCTGTCGATACGCCCCTTCCCTTGGGGTTTCTTCCTTTTATTCTTGATCCCTCCCCACTGAGAACGCTGGGGTAGGGGCGCAGGAGTCCCGATTCCCCGATTCTGCCGCTCTTTTTGGAACGACGCCATTGCGGGGGCGGCAGAGCTGCTCCTGGGAGTAGTTGTGGCTTGCACGTGTGCACTCCCCTTCTTCCAGGGTGATTTTCTCCACGAGGCCTCGTGGGAGCCCGGACTGGCTGCTGCCAGAGCCCTGTGAGAGGTTTCTTCTTGTCCTCTTCTGTGCCTTTCTCCCCAGGCTCTCTTGGTGAAGGAGTCTAGGGTACAATACTACATTTTAAATAAAGAATTGTTGTTGGTCTGAGTGACCTTTCTTAGTTGGCACTCTCACAGGTGTTTTTTTGTGAATTTCTTGTCTACACTGGGTAAATTCTACCCTGATTTTCTCTACAGCACAGCAGTCATATTATCCAACTAATCCCCAGGCCTGGGCCTGTGGGAGCGGTTGACAAGGGCCTACTTTGTATTTTTTTCTGCCCTATGAACTAGTTCTCAATTTGGCATACCTGTTTCTTGTGAGACTCTTTGTTTATCTCAAACTCCAACCATTCTAAATATTAGCAATAATTGTAATACATATTGCTTATACACAAGTCTCTAAAAAAATTTAAAAGGGGGAGTGTGTTTTTCTTTGGGGTGCCTTGCCCAGTGACTGGAGCAGGACCCGGGACGTGCCAACCGTCCAGGCAGCTACCAATCTTATTACATATCTATTTATAATTCTCTGTCTCCTTTTTTCTGAGATATTTCTTACCAGACATGGCAAGTAGCGGTGGTGACAAGTCTCATGGCCTAGACAAATCTGTTATTCCTAAAGGTCCTTCTAAGGCTGCACAAAGGGAGGCATCCCAGTGCCAGAAGGCACTGGAGAAACAAATTCAGAAGAATACCAAGGGCTCTCTGGGGCACCTCAGTTACCAGACCCTACCCCCCCCCCCAACCCCTTCCATCCCCTAGGCCTTTAGACCCCTCCACGTCCCCTAGACCTAGCCCCTCAGTCATATCAAGCACACGCCCTTCAAGGAGGGTCCCGGAAGCAACCTTCACCCCTACGGCGGCTGGACTGCGCCAGGAAGAATTCCTCCCACAGGAGGTTCCTGATACCATGAAGGCGTGGATGGATCTGGCGATTTCTAGGGGAATCGCAGTGGGGGTACAGCAGTCTCTAGCAGCCAGACAAACTTTCAGATCAGAAGGTGACTCGCGCTCCATGAGGTCCTCGGTCAGAGCAGACTCGGTCGTTTCACAGGTATCTCAATTCAGAGATTTTCACCCTCATCTCAATCAGGATTGGGGGGGGAGAAGAGGACCCCTCGCCAGATTGACTCGGTCTCTGTTCAACAAAGTGAGGACCCCTTGGGTTCCCCCACAGAAAGAGGGATGTCCATGAGGACGTAAAACCGACCATCCAACTTTCACGGGCCTCTTCCAACCACAGTTGTTCAAATCCCTTCTTTCCAAAGCAAAACCACAGCCCGCATTCCAAAGCCCCCTCAGTCCCACATCCTACAGATTCTGAGACTGAGGATGATCTGGTCTTCTCTCAGCCAGTTAATGAGGAGGAGGTTATTCCGTCCCCAAAATGTTTTCGACCTCCTCCATAAGCAGTGGATGTCAGCAACATCTTTCCCGCCCCTTCAAATTTTGATAAGAAGTTTTTCAATCTGGATCCAGAATTGCTAATAATTTGGTCACCCCGAGGTCGATGATCCAGTGGTAGCCCTGGCCTCCTCTTCCACTGTCCCCACTGAAGCGGAGGATGCCCTAAAGACTGACGATAAGAAGGCCGAGATTGCCCTCCGTAAAGCCCACCAAGCAGATGCCTGGGCCATCAAGGCGGCCACGGCAGCATCATTTTTCACCAGAGCATCTCTCAGGTGGCTCCGCCACCTGAGGGATACCATTCCAAGTTCCAACGTTAGGGCTCACCAGGACGTAGCAAAACTAATTGCAGCTACGGAATTCTCTGTGGATGCCACATTTCATGCCATAAAGTTTTCAGCCAGGGCCATTGCCTCACAGGTTACTGCCCGTAGATTACTGTGGCTGAAGCATTGGCAGGCGGATAGTAAAAATAAATGGAAACTCGCTTCTCCCCGTGTCGGCTAATAAATTATTTGGACCTGCCCTAGATCCTCTGTTGATAGAGACTAGGAACAAACGAAAAATCCTCCCTTCCCTTCTTTGTCGTCCTGACAGTAGGTTCTCTCAGCCCCTTCGCAGAGGCCCCTCCCATCCCTACTTCCAGAGTTCTTTCTCCTCCAGGACCTTCAGGGGATCAGGTTACAGGGGCAACCAACAGTCAGACAGGTCGGATTTTTCAGACGGGTCGACGGGGGGGTCAGGGCAAGAGAGGCTTCAGGGGACCGCTGAGTCGAGGATCTCGTAGATCCCGCTAACCAAGGGGATCTAGACCCTATAGGTGGATGCCTTCGCTTCTTTGCTGACCGCTGGAAGTTGTCCACTTCTGATGCCTGGGTGCGCGACACCATTCGTTTTGGACTAGCGTTAGAATTCCTTTCTGCCCCCCAAGTTTCTTTATGCAATGCCCCGTTTCTAGGGTCCCTGAAAAAAAAGGGCCCTGATGGAGTCCGCGCAATTAACCACTTGCTACACATCGGGGCCATTCAATCGGTTCCCAAGGACCAGCAGGGACAGGGTTTCTATTCTTTGCTCTTCATTGTCCCTAAAGCCTCAGGAGGCTGGAGGGCGATCTTGGACCTCAAATGGCTTAACCAATCGTTGGTCTATCGTAAATTTAAGATGAGCACCCTCCAGTCTATCCTCCTTAGCGTCAGATGAGGTGATTTCCTATCTTCCATCGATCTGACAGAGGCGTATCTGCACATGCCAATTAGGCCTGCCCACTCGAAATTTCTTAGATTTTGTTATAATAATCACCATTATGAGTATGTTGCCCTTCCCTTCGGTCTTTCCTCGGCCCCGAGGACTTTTACGAAGGTTCTGGCAGCCCTGGCAGCTCACCTTAGGGACATTCCGGTTAGGCTCCAGTGTTATCTGGACGATATCCTAATTTTATCCTACTCAGCTAGACAAGCTCACATGGACACCGTGTTGCAGGTTTTACAGCAACACGGGTTTTCTATTAATTGGAAGAAGAGTCATCTCTCCCTCAACCCGTTGACCCATCTGGGGCAATAATTGATACTCTTGAGGAAAAGGTTTTCCTCTCCCCAGATCACTTAGAGAGGATAAGGAACTTGGCCCAATGTATTAGGTCCTCGCGGCAGGTCCCATTAGCTGACTTGTCAACATTGTTAGGTAAATTGATTTCTTCCATTTCCATTGTTCCTGGGCTCGCTTCCACATTAGGGTGCTCCAGTGGTTTCTCCTGCCGTTTCAAAGGTCGGGTCGCAGCAACTCCACAGCAAGGGTCCGGGTGCCTACAAAAGTGAGACTCTCCCTACTTTGGTGGACAAATCCGTCAACAAAGGATCTCTTCTACGGGAGCCGGAAAGGCTCATAATTACCACAGACGCCAGTCTGTTCGGATGGGGTGCACATCTTCAGTCTTGGTCATGTCAGGGTCACTGGTCAGCAGACGAACAGTGGAACAGTATAAACTGGCTGGAGCTCAGAGCGATCCATCTCGCCCTCCGTAATTTCCTTCCTCGCATCCATTGGAATCACGTCCTCATTCTCACAGACAATGTCATGGCAAAGGCACATGTGAACAGGCAAGGGGGTACCCACTCTGTTCTCCTGATGAAGGAGGCAGAGTGGCTGTGTCTTTGGGCAGAACGCCATCTAGGTTCCATAAGGGCGGAACATATCTCAAGCGTGGACAACACTCAGGCGGATTGGCTCAGCAGAGCAACAGTGGACCCTTCCGAGTGGTGCCTTCACCCCGACTTGTTTCACGAGCTGACGCTCAGATTCGGCTGCCCATGCGTGGACCTGTTTGCCTCCCCCCTCAATGCTCATCTTTGCAGGTTTGTGTCCAGATACCCTGCCCCAGGTGCGGAGAACGTCAATGCTCTTCGCTGCCCTTGGCCTCACAGTCTGCTGTATGCATTCCCTCCCATTCCACTGATCCCCAGGGTAATCCAAAAGCTCTTGGTGGAGAAGGCCTCCCTGATCTTAGTCGCTCCCTTCTGGTCGAGGAGGCCGTGGTTTGCGGACCTCCGCAGCCTCTCCATGGAAGAACCCTGGAGGATCCCAGATCACAAAGTGTGTCTCACCCAAGGTCTGCTCCTGCATCCGGACCCCCAGTGGCTTCAACTAGCCATTTGGAGGCTGAACAGCAACATTTAACGGCGGAGAACCTCTCGTCAAGGTCATCACCACCATCCAGGTGGCTCGCCGCCCGTCGACTAACAGGATATACAAGGCCTCGTGGAAGTCCTTCTCTACATGGTGTCTCTCCCATGAGGTGGATCCGTTTCTTCCATCGGTGGCTCAGGTGTTGGATTTTCTTCAGGCAGGCTTAGACAAAGGCCTCTCGCCTAACACTCTAAAGCGTCAGGTGGCAGCCATTGCATCTGTGGTGCATTGGCCTGGCCTTCCTTCCATTTCGCACCACCCTCGGATCAGGGCTTTTCTTCGGGGCGTGACCAATTTGTGCCCGCCTGTGGTTCACCACTTTCCAACATGGGACCTTTCCCTGGTTCTCGCATCTCTCACAAAGGATCCTTTTGAGCCTCTGAGGTCCATCAGCCTCCAATTCCTAACATACAAGGTTGTTTTTCTGGTGGCGATCACTTCGGCTTGGCGCATCTCTGAGGTTGCCGCCTTGTCGTGTCGTAGCGATCTCTGCGTTTTCCACTCTGACACGGTAGTGTTGCGTCCTGATCCGACCTTCATGCCGAAGGTGAATTCGGCCTTCCACAGGACGCAGGAGCTGGTTCTTCCGAACTTCTGTCTGCAGCCTTCTCACGACCTGGAACACCAGTGGCATCGACTGGACGTCCGCAGAGCTCTGCGAGCCTACCTTAAGTGAACAGCCCCATTTCGGAAGTCTGAGACTCTATTTGTTTCCCTTAGTCCGACCTCCCAAGGGCGGAAAGTGTCTTCCTCTACCATTGGTCGCTGGTTGCAGGCCACTATTGCAAAAGCATACCTTTCACAGTCCCTGCCGGTGCCATCTGGTATCACCTCCCACTCTACTCGGAGTGCGGCTATGTCCGCTGCCTGGGTCACTCAGGCTCCTATCTCCGAGATCTGCAGAGCAGCCACTTGGGCCTCACCATCGCCGTTTGTCCGGCATTACAAGGTTGACGTCTTTGCTTCGGCTGATGCCTCCTTTGGCAGAAGAGTGTTGCAACGGGTCCACTCGGCTCGGGGGGCGTCTTTGGCCCAGATGGAGTCCCTCCCGTAGGACAGGCCCAGCTTTGGTATGTCCCACTTCCTGGATGCTCCGAGCAGCTCGCTGGAGAATGGGCGTTGGTACTTACCTGATATGCCCTTTCTCGGGGAGCTGCGATGAGCATCCAGCCCCTCCCTTTTTTCCTTTCCATCTGGGGTGGGTTCTTCCTGTTCCGACCTCGTGTCCTCGTTGACTTTGAGCTCGCTTTGGGTCTACCCTGTCGGCTCGTTTTTTGGCCGGCCCTTCGACTTTGCTAAACTTGGAGACGTACGGGAGGAGAGGAGGAGGAGTCAGAACGTCCTTCAGTAAAGCCCAGCCTATTGGAACGGAGAGACTAAGCACCTCCCACTTCCTGGATGCTCGTCGCAGCTCCCCAAGAAAGGGCGCATCAGGTAAGTACCAACGCCCAATCTCGGAGATCCGGGCCTCCAGGGCGGCCCCACGCTGCTCTCCCATCCGCAGGTGCTCATCAGCTTGGGCGGCCTTGCCAGCCTTCTGCAGCAGCTGCGCCTGGAAGTGGCCCCGCAGGTGGTCCAGCTCGGCTCACAGCTCCCGCGGCTCCTCCCGGCATGCCTCCTCCAGGCCCCAGTCCGTCCAAGGCTAACTTAACGTCCGTAGTATTTCACTTAACGACCCCCCACTCTGGACCGCCTGAGTTCCAACTCCAGCTTCTGCTCCCACCACTACAGATGCCTCTGTAGATAATAATGAAATGTTTTTAATTATGAAAATAAGCTTTCTAATCCAATTGTCTTCATCTCTAGATACCTCTGAGGATTTTAAATGTTTTTAAATGTTAAATGTTTTTAATCGTAAATGTTTTTATTTGAAAGAGAAATACAATTAAGCATTAACATAAGTTAAATTTTGCATGAAAAATATATTATAAATCTACAAATACATTCTGTGTGCATAAATTAGGGTTAATGTGCATGGGATTGGAATCAAAGGACATCCTTGATCTACTGTAAATATTTGAATAAAGGGAAATGATGTACACATACATGCAATATATATAAATCATACATAAAATGTTTATAAAGTTTAAATAATACACCATTTTACATTATTGTGGTATAAAACTTACCCAAAGCACAAGAAATGATTTGAAATATCCGACTAATCTGTTCAGTTCTTCAAAACTATTTTGATGTTAGTCTTTAGAGGTTAAGCCCATTTAGATCTCATTTTCAACAGTCAAAATGTATGTGCCTTTTTTCTGTGAATTATGGATTGCTGAAATGCTTTATTGCATAAATTTATGGATATTTGTGAGTGCAATTAGAAGACAAAATTGGACATCTTGACTCTATTAGGAAAACCAGACTGAATGTAATAGTAATTACATGAATGCTATTTCAATTCACATAATTAGCAGTATATCTGTTTAATATTAATTAACAGAGATGCTGTTAATTATGAAGATGACATTTATTAAAAAATGAAAGAGTATGTGTAGAGTAAAACAAAGATAGGATGACTTCAATCTCATGTGTTTTATTACTCTTAACTGGAATAAATATAGTTTGTGGCTAATGGGTTTTGAATTTTACAGCTCATTGTTGGTAGGCACTGCTAAGAGGGGTGGTTTCCTACAATGCCTATTTGTTCAGGTCATGGAGGCACTACATCAACTGTGCCTGAAGAATAGGAGTATCATGTCCAAATTGATGCAGGAAAAAAAGATTAGATCTAATAAATTACCCAAAGAGGTGAGGATTCCCCTTCACTGGATACTGCTACTATAATCAAGTGGGGAGTGCCAGAATTCTTCAGGGTTGAACAGTGACATCACCATTGCCCAGGGGATGCCAAGTTGGGGACTCCTTTTATATCCCCATTAAATTGTCCACTGAAGTGGTACCCATTTATTTTCTCACAGTTGCTTGATTTTGAACTGTTGGGTTGGCAGCAGCTACAGTGTGTGATGGGAGCTCATCCCGTCTCACAGCAGTAATTGGGTCTCGAACACAAGCCTGCTGATCATCAGCCTAATGTCCTAACCTAATGAGCTACTGCCCTGCATGTATTGGATAGCCATTATTTTGGGACAGATGCATCAGCAAGGACAGTCAAGGAGGGGCAAGTAGCATCACACCTCATGACACAATTCTGCTCTTTTTATACACATATCACGATATTGCAGGCACCTGTGAAAGGAATGGACTTGGGTTGCAATGGTTCAAGGCTGCTTTCGTCATTTTGATGAAAGCATTGGGTTTTGTGGATGCCTCTGATACAGAATGCTTTAAATGGGACTCCTACATTGAAGGACTTGATGGCATCTTCCTATACTTAAGTGCTTTTATTGACAAGGGATACTGAATTATGCTGCTTGGATACAAAGGATATATCATACTGACTAGAAGATCATGACATACTACATATTCTGATTTTTTAAAAGGTAGCCAAACAACAAATAGATCCTGGATAATGTAATGGAAAGTACTCAGTATAGTTTCGTGTCCCTGGTGCTTAATTTTATTGTTAACATTGATCACATTGATTGAATTTGCGAGTCTCAAACAGCTTGGTCTGTGGTTTCACAGTTACAGGTGCAATCAACTATTAATTTAGTTTGTTATGTAGAGTATAGAACAGGGGTCCCCAAACTTGTCAACTTTAAGACTTGTGGACTTTAACTCCCAGAATTCTCCAGCCAGCTATGCTATGCTGGTTGGAGAATTCTTGGAGTTGAAGTCCAAAAGTCTTAAAGTTGACAAGTTTGGAGACCTCTGGTATAGAACAATATAACGCAGTTTCTGGATCTCCTTGTCACCATCTAGTGGTCATCTGGTAATACAGGTGGAATAATTCTTCATTCATACATTCATGATTGGGGTGAATGTTAAGCAGGGTACAAAATCTGTAGCTAATAATATGGTCTGTGTTCCTACTCTCCCCCAATCAGATTTCAGCAAAACCCTGATATCCATGTCTAAGAGAGATGAGTTCCTCATCTCTTCCAATTAGGTTTCTATGGTGGAGGAATTAATTCTTTTTTAACAAAGTTTAGAAATATATATAGGAACAAATTTAAAGGCCTTTCCTGTATTGCTCACATTTCTACTTTTCATGGCACTGCATCAGAAGAATGCTGAAGTATATAGAGTTTCAAACACTGTGGTAAATATTATACGGCAGGGAGTTCTATAAACACTCAGGGAATTTGAGATGTGGAATATAAAATGCACTGTGATTAATTGTCAGTAGGTGTATTTCTAAGTTAGGTTCTGCATGTAAGACTTTTTGATGAAATGTGTTTGCTCTAAACAGAAAAGTAATAATGGCTTATTTTGAATAGGAAGTTGCCCGTGAACTAGAAGAAAGTAAATATCAGTACACAGAACCTCGGCTTTCTATTTATGGGCGTTCTGCAGATGAATGGCAGAATTTGGCTAAATGGTTCATAAGGCACAAAGTTTATTCACCTCACATGCGCTGGATTATTCAGGTCCCAAGAATCTAGTAAGTAAAAGAATAAATAATGCATTATTGGAAACAGTTTTGTTTCTCTTTTTTCCAGTTCTTTAACAGAGAGTGAGGTTTAAAATATCTTTAAGTATAAGAAGTAAGAACTTCCCTTACAACAATGAGGAAATTTGACGTATTTTTCCTAACCGCAACTGTGGTTAAGTAAATAATCTTGCACCATGACTGTTATCACACTATATTGTGTGAGTCTATCTGGAGAGTTTGACAGCTTCAATTAATTTGCCTATAAGAACCAAACATGTTGCGTTAAAAAGCTGTCGAGGACAATATTTTGGAAACCACAATGATTTGGGAGATTAAAAGACTAAAGAAAGCTACGCAGTGACATGGCATTTCTAAAATGGGTGGTACCAGGAAGTTTGCATTTTAGAAGAGTTAGTATGGCTTACTTCCTCCTTCCTTTCTTTTCTGGTATGTTAAACCTGGGAGATTAGCACAAAACTAGCAGCATCTTAGCAGGTTACTTCCATAATTTGATGACCTCTAATGGGCATAAAAGACTTCTAATGGACATAAAAGAGAGACTTGAGAGCCACATGCAGCTCCATCCTGCCATTTTCCAATAAAAAATTTGCTTATCATGTAATGTTATGATAAATGTGTAAATGCAACCCATGTACACTGGTGTAATGCCATTTTGCTTTAAATTTATAATTGTTTGAGTTTGTACATGGGAAGCAAAGATGCATCTCCAAACTCTCTTCCTATATTTAAATTGCCCTTGTTATTCAGTTGCTTCCACAAATATTGCAAAAATGACTCATGTAGGAGATTTGGAGAACAAGCAGATTGATGCAATTTGGGGTTGCTAATATAGCTCTTGCTCAAAGGAGAAGTGGCAGCTGTGGCTCGGGTAGTCTTTGCACAAATCTACCTTGTGCAGCCCTACTGCCCTACTCATAATCCATGACTGCCCTACTCATGGTCACTCAAGCCTTGACGACCTGTTGTTTGGATGACTGTGATGCACTCCCTCTGTCCTTAAAGATCACAGAGAAGGTTTAGCTGGTCCTATGTATAGTTATAGGAGTATTTGGGTTTCCCTATGTAATATCACTGTTTCATGAATTGCACTGGTTGCCAGTAGGCTTTAGGGTGCAATCTAAGGTGTTAGTTATTACATACAAAGCCTTTTGTTGCACAGGAATTGGTTATATATGAAGCTCCCCATCTATAATTACTTTTATGTATCTGATACATCTGTCAGGTTGGGCATGTTCCAGTGCCATTACTTAAGCCATGACATCTTGAGGAACCCAAGAGATGTGCTTTCTCTGTTACTACATTTCCCCTATGATTCCCCTGTGACATTTGGATCGCCTTACCTTATGTACTGTTTTCCTCCCAGGCACAGAGATTTTTTTTTTAATTACATTTATATGCCGCCCTTCTCCGAAGACTCAGGGCGGCTTACAATTTTTGGGATACAACCCAGTGTGCTCAGCAATAGCCTTCATTCCATTGTATATGCCTGCTTATTACTAAGCGGCATTTTTACAAGGTCAGCTAATTGCCCCAACAATCTTGGGTCCTCAATTTACCTACCCCGAGAGGATGGAAGGCTGAGTCAACCTTGAGCCTGGTGGGATTCGAGCCTACAGTAATTGTAGACAGCTGGATCTTAAGAGCAGGCATTTAACAGCCTGAGCCACCAAGGACTCTTAAAGATTGAAGGTTTTGTGCCTATCTTGATTGTTTCGTTGATTGTTTCTTGTTTCTGATTGTTTTGAAATTGTCTCTGGCACCATATGTTTTATTTAATGTTTTTATTACTATTTGACATTTTTGATTTGTGTGGTTCTCTAAGCTGTACTTTGATTGGACAGCTATATAAATTGATCTAATAAATATGATATATAAATAACCATATGCAATGTCTTGCAGAAATGACCCTAGGATTTTGTTGAAGGTCTCTGTTTGCAGAGGAATGGGATTGATATGAAAAGTACACTTTTATCAATTTTTCCCATTAATTTAGATTAAAGATCAGAGATGGTTAGCAGTAACATCATAATATGCTATTAAATAATAATAATATCATTTGAAGGGTAAAGCTAGAATATTCAGAGCATTTTCATGTTACATTATTCAAGTATTATTTTGGTATTTTGTTGTGTACTTTAAAGCAGAGGTCTCCAACCTTGGCTGCTTTAAGCCTGGAGGACTTCAACTCCCAGAATTTCCCAGCCAGCTTTTCTGGAGTTGAAATCCTCCAGGCTTAAAGCGCCAAGGTTGGAGACCCCTGCTTTAAAGTGATGAACTAAAGTTGCTTAGGGGTTTTTGCCCCCAAAATTCAACTGATATCTTTGGGGGGGTGGGAGGCGGGCTTGGACAAGAATACCTATTCCTAAAGTAGACCATATCCCAAGTAAGCACAATAAAAATATTCAAATATTTGTTTTCCCCCAGTGATATATTTAGGGCAAAAAACATTCTGCCTAACTTTGCGAAAATGCTGGAAAACATATTCTTACCTCTGTTTGAAGCAACCATCAACCCCTTGGATCATAAAGAATTACATCTTTTTCTTAAATTTGTAAGTATTTCACTGTCCTAGACTGCATGTATCTAGTGATTGTATCACTCTGCATTCTTCTTTTATGTGTTTTCAGAAACAAGTTCAAACTACAAAAATAGGCTTAAAATGTTTGGGCAGTAACATGAAATCTTAAAAGCCAGACAAAGAAAGCGAACTAAGATTTTTAGAGAAAAATGCACCAGTCCCTTGCATAGAGCTTTGGAATATATTGTTAAAATAGAATTGTCTTATTCTAATTTACTGAGGAACTGTGCAGTTAATTTAATTCTTCCCATATATTTCAGTTTGGATGGATAGAGTATATTAACTGGCTCTCCTTTTGATGAAAAGGAGAATTTGGTTGAACAGGAATTAATTCTAAAAAAAAATTCAAAATCTGGCATAAAGCAAGACTTTTTAAAGCTCAAATTAAATCTGTTAGCATCTTAATAATAAATGAGTTCAGTATCAACACATGGAAAAGTGCTTTTCTAAACTGAGAAATAAAAATATGAATCTATAGTATGGTATGGTATTAAATGAATAATTACTGAGTAGAGTTAAAATTGACGTCTAGACAGGTTAAAGAAACTTTGTCTGGTTTCAGTATTTACAAATAACAAACTCCCTGCATGATAAATTGGAATTCTCATGTTAATTGAGAAAATAACTACTTAATATCAAACAGAATGGGAAATCTAAATTGATGAGAAATAATTATAATCTTTTAAGTAATTTTTATGATAAAAGCAAATTACAAGATATTGGGGAAATATCTAGACAGAGTAAAATCTGAACAAATTTGTTCTGTAAATATCTGTTAATCCTACAAAATACAATATGAATTGCTTTTTAATCAGGGCACTTATTCTGGCTACAGGATTTAAATTTGGAAATGTAGAGCTAAAGGCTCAAAATATTTCATTCTGTATATGGTGGGGTTATAATAATTTTTTATATCTCATTTTAGATATCTTACACCTGCACAACTGTTTAATATTATTTGTAATGTAAGTAGTTTAATTATTAGCAGGAAGCTTTGGCAGAAAATTTCCCATCTCATTACTCCCAATTCTAAAGGAAGACAGCTGAGGCAGTAGTTGTCTGGTAGCCTCAGTGACCCTGAAATAGGTTGCTAGTATCTTGCTGAGATATCAAGTTGCAAGTTGGACCATTTAACCCAGATGATGCAAGTTGCAAGTTGGACCAGTTAACCCAGATGATGAACCAGCTAGTCCAGTAAATGGGAAAGTATTTGGCACAAGCAGTGCTCCACTACTCCTTCCAGCTTAAAGTCCCTACAGGTATTGCTGATGAAAAGAAGTGCTAGGATGCCAAACACCTGCTTTTTTATTTAACAAGCATGCTCAGACTCCTGGCAGATTTAGTATCATCTTCTCTCAGTAGCAACTTCTACATCTTTCTAAGACCTGGGGGGAAATTACCACTGACTGATCCCAATCAGAATTTATAATTAATCGGTTACTGCTGGGTCTGTAAAATGGGCAATACCTTGTTCTGTTATAGAATTGCCCGGATTTGGAGAATTATAATAATAATTCCCTGCAATGTGAACAAGTGATATACTATCAAATCCATCAGCTAAATGGAATATATGTGTATAACCACATATACTTGATTTTCAGTTGTGGCCTGAAATGAAAGGGACATAACAGATCAGTAACTATCAGGCGAAATATACACACTTGTATTCTGCAAGCAACCCAGAGACTTTCAATATATTAATCCAATTCGGCTTGAATATCAGTCAAACGTTTGAAAAATTATGAGAGAGTAAGGTTAGGAAACCTAGATGCCACTCTTCTTTCTTATTCTTGCCTCCCTACAAATATTTGTATATAGACTGTGCAAATTGAAACTGTGCAGCTGGGAACCAGCAGAGCTCCATTAAATATTGCCAGGACATAGAACAGGGCTGTCAAACTCGCAGCTCGTGGGCCGAATGCGTCATGTATTGACCACGCCCGTGGCCAAGGGGGGAAAAGTCCTGATAACATCACATGACGACGTGAGTTTGACACCCCTGACATAGAAGGTCATATTGTGGTGGATCTAGTTAATTTAAATATAACTATCCCACTTTGAAGCAGCAACTAAATTCAACTTGAAAAGGGGGATATTTTATAAGTAAATCTAATCTTTTGAAAAATAAATATGTTACAGCCTCAGGAAGATTGGGATGTCCAGGAATGAAGTATTGCCCAGATTCACCATAATAATTTCTTGAGAAAGGCAACAGCCAGCTCTAGTAAACTTCAGTGCACCAGCAACATAGCAACACATGTATGCTTTTCTCACCCAGTTATTGATTCACTGATTCAGTTGAAAGGATTAATGCCTAGCTCTTATTCTTTGGACTCAAATCTGTGCGTGCTACATTAGAGAATTTTTGAGAAGGAAAATCAGACAATTTACAAAGACTCCAGCTTAACATATTCACTAAGAAGTGAAGGTTGGAATGTGTTAAAAGTGATTCATACAAGATTCTATGTGAAGTTTGATTTTTGATCTTGCATTACTATTAGATTTTGACAATAATTTTATTTCCTCTGTAAATTTTCCAATAGTCTTGGAAATGGACTGCCGTTAGACTCAAATATGTGCATTCATTGGGATCATGATAACATAATTTTGATTGCCCCGGCATGCAAATTTCATAGTGTCATAGTCCTCTCCATTTGAATCCCACAGCAGGAGTTGTGAGTTCTTATTATTAGAGCTCAGATTCCCACAAAACCCCTTTACCACTTTAGATTATCTGCCTGTTACTCCTCACCACAAATGCTCCTATTTTGTTTATTTAGAAAAATGGATCATTGTAGTTCATGATTGTTGGCTCTGAATTTTATAACGTTTAAGGAAAGCTACCTTCTTCCTATCTTTCCTGTGATGAGAGCTTCAGATTTTAATTTACATAAAAGAAAAGAACAAATATTTAACTGCTTTGATTCTTGTTACGGAAACGTTGAATACACAACAATGCCTTTTGGCCTCTAGATGGTGCCAACAATTCTAGTCTGCATTCTAAAATATAGTGCCAGATTATCCAGTGCACTCTTTCTTTTTGCTTATGCTTATATTCATTAGGATATATGTGTGAACATTCATTTAATTTTCAAGAGATAACCAATCAAAAGTTATTTTGTGTAGTAGTTTTAAGACAGCATTAGGTTATGTAGTACCAATAACATGGTAAAGGACAATAATAAAAGTAGGATGCCTTCATACATAATTATGGAGATGCAAATTAATCACCATAATGGCTTGCATCATTATCACCATCATGTATATGCCATCTAACTCCCAGAAACATTTCAGATGGGTTTGGTACCTTATGATCATCAACAGTTTAAATTTTAATTTGGAGCAATTAAGTTAGATAATTCAGAAAATCATACATACATTATTCATACAAAATTTGTTTTTATTGAATTCTTAGGTGACAGGGTTTGATAGTGTGGATGATGAATCAAAACATAGTGATCACATGTTCTCTGAAAGGAGCCCCCATCCTGATACTTGGATTAGTGAAAAAAATCCTCCATATAGCTATTATTTGTATTATATGTATGCAAACATCATGATTCTCAACAACCTTAGAAAGTAAGTAGTAATATTTCTATTTTCCTGTTTCTGTAAGTTTGGTAGAAAGGTATAACAAGGAATTTACATCGTGGTTTTGTAAGATAAACAAAAATGCATATAATTTACCGCCCCTCTCCCTTTTTAAATTTATTTTGCCTCCTATCTTAATTATACAATGAAGACAAACTGGAGTTCTGCACATTTCCAGGTTGACAAATTCTGCTCTGGGCATTAGGATTACGCATAAATTGTCCTAATGATAAATTCCGTTACAGATGCTATCATCTTTTGGAGGTAGATGAACAAACAAAAAGTTGGATATCTTATAACTCTAAACAAGTCTTTCTTAACCTAAGATCCTTAGATGTTCTTGGATTACAATTTGTGTCACCTGTGAGTTTGATGGGAGAACTGGGGTTAGGTGGAAATGGAGAGATTTTGATTACAGTCTGAGAAACATCAAGGCAGAACATGCTTTTTTCCTTTCCACAAACGTCCTTTTGTTAGGTAAGGAGGAGATAACTTTCCAGACTGAAAATCATCAGTATATGAAGTATGCATTCTAATTTTCATTTTAATCTCTTTTATGATCTCTATATAAAATCACTTTTATGAGCTTTGGCAATGAAGCGGTATCAGCAGAAGCTCAAATTTCTGCATTACTTGTGACAGCGGAGACGTAGAGTCACTTTCAGCATTACTTCTGCAGCCAGAGTGCTTAACATTGTAATTACCAATCTGTAGAATTGTGTCCGTGACTTCACAAGTGACATTTCTCTGCCTTGCCTGGGGCCATTTGTAGTTATCATAGTGAACCTGTAATCTGTACAAATAATACAGATTATCCATTCTCTCACAGGCGTTTGTTTGTTTACAGATCTGTTCACATACCAATCTTCATATTAAGCACAAAATTGGATTGCAAACACAGTGCAGCCTGCCGAATTAGATTGACTTCAATTGTATGCAACTGGAGAGAAAGGGTGAAATTAAGAATTTAAAATGAGAAAACAAAGCAAACAAGACTTTCAAAGTCTGCTATGCACAGAGGAGCATTTAAGTCTTGGTAAAATATAATATGAAATAAAATAAAGCTAAGTTTCAAGAATTGAGACAAAGCTGTGGTCACAATATGATATTTGAAGCAGTTTAATCTCTGTTGGTGCCACGAGAGCACTGGCAGAATTATCCTGCAATGAGTCATTTGAGCTGCAGTCACAACTACCTGTCTAATGAAATGGAGGACTTACCTTTGAACGATCAGCTAAAGCATTTTTAATCTGAAGCCCAGCAGCCACTGAATCCCTTCTACCCCCTTAGTTAACATGAGAGTGTTTGTAAGTCAGGCTAGCTTAGGGGCTACCCAGGCTGTGAGGAAGGGGGACTTACCTCGGAATAATTTAATATACTATACATATTGCTGCACATCAGTGGCCCATTGTCACAGATGCATATTTTTTGTACTTCCAACAGCCATTGTAAGATGTATCATTATGATTGGTCTTGGGATTTCTGAATGGTCAGGTATGATGTTAATTGCATTTTAAATTGTTTATAGAGAGAGAGGCATGAGCACCTTCTTGTTTCGACCTCATTGTGGAGAAGCTGGATCAATAACTCACCTGGTGTCCTCCTTTCTAACTGCAGACAATATTTCCCATGGATTGCTCCTAAAAAAGGTATAGTAATGGTTCTACTGCAGCCTCCACCACTCTGTTGTTTATCATTCTGACAAATGACTTCTGCTCCTAGAATTGTCTGGGACTTCTGAAACTGAACTCATACCTTTGGGAGTCATCAGATCATTGAAAAACTCTAATAGAGTTTAATATGGAATGGAATGGAATGGAATGGAATAGAAATAGAAATATAGAAATGTAGAAATAGGAATAGGATAGAATAGAATAGAATAGAATAGAATAGAATAGAATAGAATAGAATAGCAGAGTTGGAAGGGACCATGGAGGTCTTCTAGATCAACCCCCTGCCTAGGCAGGAAACCCTACACCACTTCAGACAAATGCTTATCCAACATCTTTTTAAAAACTTCCAGTGTTGGAGCATTCACAACTTCTGGAAGCAAGTCATTCCACTGATTAATTGTTCTAACTGTCAGGAAATTTCTCCTTAGTTCTAAATTGCTTCTCTCCTTGATTAGTTTCCACCCATTGCTTCTTGTCCTGCCCTCAGGTGCTTTGGAGAATAGCTTGACTCCCTCTTCTTTGTGGCAGCCCCTGAGATATTGGAACACTGCTATCATGTCTCCCCTAGTTCTTTTCATTAGACTAGACATATCCAGTTCCTGCAACCATTCTTCATAATTTATGATACTTATACAGATAGTCCTCTACTTATGAACATGGTTGGGACCAGACCTTCCATTCCTAAATAATGCAGTCATTAAGTGAGTCACACCCAATTAAGCAAATCATATGGTTCTTAAGCAAATCATGCAGTCTTTAAGCAAATCTCAGTTTCCCCATGGACTTTTCTGGTCTGAAGCCCCCTGGGAAGGTTGCAAATGGCAATCACTTAACCTGAGTCACTGTAACGTCATAAATACATGCTAATTGCCAAGCGCCTGAATTTTGGTCACTTGCCTGTGGAAACATTACAATGACTGTAAATGTAAGGACCGATTGTTAAGTCACTTTCTTCACTGTGAACGTATTTTGAAGGATTGTTAAATGGACGGATATAACTTGAGGACTACCTGTATACATCATTGGAGTGTATGGGATCTATAGATTTATAAAAAGCTTAACTTTGAGTTGGATTTGGGTTTGTAAAGCAGTTCTCCACCAGGTGGCAGATTTCAATATAATTCTGAAACAAGCTGTTCTGATTGAGAAATATTCTACTTTATTGGACAGCAAACATGAGCTTCCTTAAGGGCTTTTACCAGACAGTTGTATTTCAAATGATAAACATGTAACTGCAACAGTGTTCTGGTTGCTTGTTGATAAATGGATTGAACGGGAAGATCAAAAGCTGGTTTTTGAAGGGGAAGCTTGTACTAAAGGCACAATTCAATCACCACTGACGGCAAAAGACCTTTTATTTCCCACTTCAGCTAATGCAATAATATGTGTTTTAATGTCTCAAATCTCTGCTTAATTTTTCATTGTAAAAATGCATTTTTTAAAAAACAATACATCAATGTAATGCAAAATAAAGGTGTATAGTTGTATATGTATATATAACAACTCAACTTGTATAGTGCCAGAAGGCTGGGGTCAGTTAAAGTTTCCCAAGCTGTAAAATGGTTTTCCATTTCCTCTGGCTGAATGTTTCCTTTCCTGTTATCTCTGCATGAATGAATAATGATTTTGGGTGTTGTTTTTGTACAGAGTCCAGTTCTCCAGTATCTTTATTATCTTGCACAAATCCCCATTGCCATGTCTCCTCTTAGCAACAACAGCTTATTCCTGGAGTATTCAAAAAATCCACTACGAGAATTCTTGCACAAGGGACTGCGTGTTTCTCTGTCCACAGATGACCCCATGCAATTCCACTATACCAAGGTAATTTGCATGAAAGCAATTTAAAAGTTTTATTTCCATCTGAAACCATATTAATTTAAATGTTTTCTTATTAAATTCAGCAGCAGCACTCCAATCTTAAATTTATTTATTTGAAAGTAGTAGTTTTCAGTTGTCATTTCACTTCATTTAGGAGGGCATAGAATTCTATTCACAGTTTAATCATTTACTGTGTTTGAATCCTAAATGTTGCATCCTGAAACACTTGTAATGCTCACAATCCTTTTGTTTCTCAAGCCATTCTCTCTTATCCCATTTGCTGGGTACTGAAGCATGGAGAATTGACTCCAGTCTCCTAAGTCCTTTCTTTCATATCATTTTACCATTAAAAACTAGAATGTTTGAGTTTTGCAGGACTTCTTTCTACTGTCAACAGTTTTCTTTCCCATTTGTTTTCCGCTTCTCTTAAATGTTTCAAGGTTGATGTCATTAGCATCAGTCCTGTAGCTAGACTATGGGGTATACGTGTGAATGTGTTGTCTAGTTTGAGTATAATCAATCCATGAAAATCTAAGAAGGAAAATGATTAATTTTCATAAAGCACGGTGCTTGCAGAAATACATTTCACTGTGTAATGGCTGGAGTTTCCACCACTCCCAACAGGCTACCCAGCTCTGAAACTATAAAAGTTGGATCTTGCCAAGTATGATGAGAGACATCTGCTGATAAAAGGGTGAAAAGATGAAATTTCACCAAATTTTCTCTGTTTCCCTCAATACTTAGTCCTGCTTCCACTATTCTGGTGGCATCACCAATCCCCTAGAGCACAGGTGAAAACTCGCAGTGTCACATTGCCGTCACATGATGTATCACGACATTTTCCCCTTCGTGGAGCTGGGGTGGCGTGGCCTGCACGTGACACATCTGGCCTGCGGGCTGCCAGTTTGACACCCCTGCCCTAGAGAAAGTTTTCAGGGAACATAGAGGACAGCAAGAAAAGAAGAAAATTAAGGAAGAAAATAGAAGAGCTTTGTAAAATTACGTTTCCTTTTACTAGAAATGGTCCCTTTGCTTTCAGGAGGCTATTGTTGGTGCAAAATAAATAAATGTATTTGATAGCAAATCATATATTTTTTTGTATATATAATTGAAGGAAGCACTGATGGAGGAATATGCCATAGCAGCCCAAGTATGGAAACTGAGTACTTGTGACCTATGTGAAATTGCAAGAAACAGTGTACTACAAAGTGGCTTGTCACACAAGGTAAATTTGCTTTGTTCTTGTAAGCACCAGACATTTGAAGATGTAAGGGACAAACTAGGTGGTGCACTTAATGTATTGTATTTTTATTTTTATTTATAAAGCCAACAGAGAACCTGATCATCACACATAATAGGAACATTTTAGCTAATTATATTTTTTTCTCTAATGGTGTTTTTCCTCAAAGGACAAATAACCAGGCTGAAGAGATATGGTTTTGATGAATATGTGGGATAGAAGTGATTAAATTCTGATCCCTTGAACTTTGTTTACAGCATTGATTCACCTTTGCTACTGTAATGTTTGAAATAGAAAAGATGACATGAATTTACAGATGGGGCATTGTGAAAGGGGAGGAAGTCATAAAGTCCCAAAGAGCACAGTCATGATTGCCATCTTGACTTTTTTCACACTTCCTACAGATGCCATTGCTTACATATAGGTTTAACTTGTCCTTGATTTCTATCAGACTTGTCCAATTTACTGCATTTCAGATCTGTTAGACTACTCAGAATCCCCATCTAGCTTCATCAAAGGCTATCTGGAAATTTTGGGAGTTTCGGTCCAATATATTTGAAGGCATAGTTTGGGGAAGGTAGTGTTTTCACTGATCTCTGGTTAATTATCTAGTGTACTGTTGCAGAATAAAATAATAAAATGCCTGTTAGAGAGCAAAGGATTTCTTAAGAAAGCATGAAGTTATAAGCCATCTTTGTATGTTAATCAATTTGGTAGCAGATAAAAAGACTCTCTTTCCCTCTCCCCCAGCTCCCTCTTTTTCAATAATCCACATCTTTCTTTTCAAAAATGCTGTTATGTGGAGATCATCTTTCACATCCTTCAGTTGAGGAAGCACTACACTTAAGGGACACATTTTAAAATTGTTCAGTCTGCTGGATTTCACTTGCCTTTTAAAAAAATCAAAGCAACTTTTCAAATAGTATCTTCTTTTCTCTCTGTTCCTCTAGGAAAAACAGAAATGCATAGGTCTAAATTACTGTGCTGAAGGGCCAGAAGGAAACGATATTAGAAAGACAAATGTTGCACAGATTCGAATGGCTTACAGGTATGAGACTTTATGCAATGAACTGAGTTTTCTGTCTGATGCGATGAAGACAGAAGAGATTACAGCACTGTCAAAATAGCCACAACCAACAAGCCGGAACAAAAGAGAGAATGTGAGCTTTTGCAGGACAGAAAGTCATCTGATCATCAGAATTCTTGGGTTACACCAGAATTGCTGCAAAACCAGTTTCTGCAAATGCTTACCTTTAATAGGACTGCTGTAGATGCCAAGATGCAGGCTTCTAGTTATGTTGTTTATTTAGAAGTACATTCTAACTCTAGTCAGTATAGATCTGCATCTCAAGATACATAACGTTCTGCTTTGAAAAAAGGGACACAGGACTGTAGCTTTTGGTAGCACACACGGACCAGTTTTCTCACAATTTTTCTCATATGGGATTGATGGCACTTTAAACATTAACTTTTGTTTAGATTTCAGATGTCTGATTGTACACAGTACTATAGTGTCTGTTAATTAACAAAGATCATCCTGGATTTAGAAACTAAAATCTAATATAACCAAAGATCAGCACATCGTTCACAGACGTTCATAGTGGACATACAAATACTTGGATTTTCCGGATGGGCCCTTTAATTGAAGAGTAATTTGATATGGTAACTTCCTGAGGCATCCAGGTATTTTTCAGATACCTGAAAAATGCAAATAAGATATTGATATATCCACCAGGATTTGCTATATGATACAGTAGAGCTTTTTCAACAGATCCATATCAACATGCTACTTTATTCATCATGAGACTTGTTCCACACCTTGGTTTTTTCAGTATAGAAGATTAAGAACTTTCTTGTCTATGTATTAGGGGGCATATTTACTTGCAAATATGTATCCATGCACATTAGAATACCAACATTGGCTAAATTCACTTTAAATTGTTGAATAAGCCACAGTGACTTTGACATACAATGCTAAGTTTTAAAGCAGGTTTATACTTACATCAGCAAGATTAAAAAATATTGTTAACCAAAACCAAACCAATCATAATTTGGTATAATGTAAGGTGTGAATGAAGCTGATATAACAGAAAGCTGACATATGCATAAACTTAAATTGCATTTTGTAGTTTGTATGAAATGGACTATGCCATGTAGTGTAAGGAGAAGATGATGTTGCTATTTCATTACTATGATGTAAAAGTGTGAGAACTGGAATTTAATGATTTATCAACTGCTGTAGGTAGTGTTAAAATTTTTATATGGAGTTTATTTTAAATATGCAAACTTGAAAACAAACTATTAGAGACAGTTTCGGTTCTAGAAAGCAGTTTTATTTAATTACTGTTGATGGCAGTAGTTACCTGTTAGCCTTTTGAATTACAGCAAAGCAATCTAAAATGGGAAGATCGAAAGTAAAATTTGTCATGAATTCTGAACTAGGAAAAAAAAGGGGGTAATAAATTTCTCTTCTTGCACTTATGCTTTTTCTAATTTAAGTATTACTATAGTGTGGAAAAAAGTTTTACATGTTTTAATGCAAATTGGTTGGGAAGATATTTCATAAGTGCAAAGTTATTTTCATTTTTTTCTATCCAGAAGAATGACTATCCAGGTTTACTTCACATCTGTTGAAATGTAGCTCTCCCAATACAATAAATGCAATTTGTTCACAGAAGCAGGGGCTCAGGAACCTTTCCACAAAATAATTATAAAGGCAGCTCCTGTATTTGGAACTTAGCATTCTATTCTGGAATACTGTGGCAGATGAATAGATACTATCAGCTTTGACCAAAGATGACCATGAGAAATTACATTTTTATCTTTGTTGGCTAATAACAGTTTCAGAACTTGACCTTATAGCCAGTTTATCAATGCTTGACTGATAATCTAAATTTCATTTCACTTGAAAAGTGATTTATTTTGATACTAGAAAATCTCCATTATTTAATTAAAGAACACATCTGAAAGTTTTAGTTTCCTTCAGTACTTCTGAGTTTTCTTTTATACTATTACTAGCCGATAACCCGCCGTTGCCTGGGTATTTATTTACCCCAATCCTGTATTAAGACAGGAAAATCTTGTAGTCAGGACTCACACTGTTGTACTGTCGTGCATCACAATTCTTCTATTCCTCCACAAGAGGGAGCCCTGTGAAACCATTACCATAGCAGAAGCCATTTTAAGACACACACACAGGGGTGTGTGTGAGGGGTGTTAGGCGTGTCTTATCCCCACAGTGTTTGTCTCTAGAGGGTAAGTCATCTGTGTACCAGGTTTATTGAAATTGCTTGAAGCGTTCCAGAGTTATGCTGGAACATACATACATAAAAAAGAAAAAACGATAGAAGATAGAAGACAACTCATATTAAATTGAAAATATTTTTAAAATGTATTAATTGCAATCACCGGCTACTTTTTTTCCTTCTCACAAATTAGCTGGAATTGGTGGAGCAGAGAGCACGCTTTTCAAAAAAGGAAACCTTGGATTCCATATTGTTTTTGTTTTAAAACTTTTTACATTTAAAAAAACAGCTCTAATAAAAAGCAATTTAAAGCACACTATGGCAAAGTATTATGCAACTGTAATGCTTGTACAACAGTAATGGCTAGTCCTAACCACATAGCAATCCTGTGTTTGAAGTATGTTAAGTCCTTCAGCTGGCAAATTCTACAGTATCTGCTCTGGGCATGGACAGTTGCTTTGGAAGCTCTGTTTAATCAGTCTTCATTTGTTTACCTGCACAACTAATTCAAATAAAACACAGATTCTGTGTATGCACATTTATGTAAAGACAGCTAAGAGTAATTATGAATAACAAGTGGAAAAGACATAGCTGCTTTAATAAGTTGAGATGTTATGCTCAGTAGGAGTGCCTGCATATTTGGAAATAGCTTATTTGCAAATTCTAGTGAGCAGTAAGTTATTTTAACATCAAAATGAAATATGGTTTCTACCATTCTAATTGAGATGTATGAGATTAATGAGCCTTAAAGTAAATACTGAATTCAGAAGGGTTTAAAATTGCACTATCATTGCAAGTTCTTGAACTATTTTGGTAAGCTTTATTCCATAATTATGGTACCTTCTTCCTTGAATTATCACTGAAGGCCAGATATTTTCTTGAAGGGAATTACCTATTATACTTTTTTGATGGCTTAGACTTTATGGGTGAAAGTTTAGCTATCAATTTTGTTTACTTGCATTATTTTATATAATTAAAATAACTATTGTTTCTACATGGAACTTTTGGATGCTAGAATGCTAACATGGCCTGATTAGCATTCAAATAAATCCTTGATAGTTTAAGAGGGATTATGGGAATTATGTCCAGCTTAAACAAGAAAAATGGTTTGAGTTACACATGTACAGTATGTATTTTGTTGTCTAAAATATTCAGAGATATGTATAGCATGAAGAAGCTTAATAAATGGAAATGTTAAACGTATAAATATATTCATTGATGTTTGTCGTATTCTATAACCCTAAATGAAGTCAATTTTGACTATTAACTGTCATACCTATTACTGCATTACAAGTATGAAGCTCACTAACAGACAAATTCTATGTAGGACAAAGATAAAACAACAACAAAATCCAATACAACTATCAGGAATAGAGTGTGAATAGTATTTTTCTGGTTAGCCAAATAGTTAGCTGCTGCTTTCAATTTTCCATTTCCAATCATCCAGTAATCAATAGCAAGAGGAAGACCAGTCCCTGCTGCTAGAAAAACTAAGTGGTAAAATGTTGGGGGAACAAGGGAATTCTGTCATAAGTCCCAGAACAGGCCCAATACAAACCCAGAAACAGCACAGACTTCATTTCAAAGTCAGAATACCCCCCCCCAATACAGAAACTAGTCTCTCAAAGCACATTTTGTTTCAAGCTCAAAACAGTACAAGGTCAAAATGATCTGCACATTTCTGGCTAGAATATATAATTGTAACTTACTTTCTTGAAATTATGTGTAGACACTGAATTTGAACGCCTAAGAAGGTATTTCATTTAACATTACACAAAAGACAAACTATTCAAATGTTTATTGCTCAAAACTCATAATACATTAAATTGCTTATAGTTATTAACAGTCTTATATAAAACCACTAAGAAAAGTTCACATCCACACAAAAGAACTAAGAAATGCATCTTCTCTTAACAGTAATTCATCTCTTGAACATCTCTTTTAAACACCTTTTTAAATTTTGTCAATCTTCATCAGATTCAATGCTAGAAGAATAACTCAACTGTGCTGCAGTTTTACATAATGTAACACATTTATTTCTTATGATGGGCTTCTAGTTTGCCATATGCTTATTGTGGTAGGGTATGTGTCAAAAGGCATGGGTAAGCAACTTGTAGTAATCTCTTCTTCCATGTCTTTGAATATTATAGCTTCTCCTAGACTAAAAGTCCTTTAGTAAGAGGCATAGCTTCACAACACAACAGAAACAGAAAAGGAAGACAGCAACTGATCCATAGTTAATCTGTAAAATGCCATATGTGTCTATGCTTCTGTGTGTGTGTGTGTGTTTTACATATATATTTACTATGGATAATCTATATTACACATTGTAACGCTTGTACTAATGTGTATATTTAAAAAGATAGAAACACTACAGTATATAATTTACATTTTCACTTTACACATATTTACAATTGTGAAATTACCGAACCTATAATTTCATGTCCCCTCTGTGGACTACATACCCATATTTTAAAGCTTCTATCTTTCAAGATTTGGTGTACAGTTCTTACACTCATGACAGGAAAAAGAAAAGAAAAGCAATATCAGGATTTAATGATCCACTTCTTACACTTCAAATATTTATGCTATCAATCAAACCTTATATGAAGGGGGAGGGAAAAGAATGGGTTATTATTTCTACCATGTTAGTATAAAGTATTGGACACTTTAATCATAGCACTGCAAGTCCACATGTAGCTAGAGTGTGGGGAAAATCAAATCCCTGATCAGTTTTATAACAAGAGAAAAACACATCAAAACAAAAACAAGAAACTATCTTTTGTTTACTTTGAATTTTAAAGCCCACTTAAAATCAATTGTCAGAATACTTGCAATATGTGAATTTCTCTATATCAAAGCTTTCTTAATAAGAGTTGCTTTTTGAACCTTCACTTTAGCACATCATATTAAAGAGGAAAAGTGCTACTTTCTACTCTATTTTACTAATTTAAACAGAATTTGATAATCTCTCAAAAAACATGTTTACCATATTCTGAAGTGGTAAGGCTCAATACCTGGATGTGATTTATAGAAATGTTTTAGCTAGTAGTGTAGGTTTGCAATTTAATTAGTTTAACCTATATTCATGTGCAACATTTCAGCAACAGTCAAAACAATTTTAATTATACATATTTACCAGGCAATTCCAAATAAGGCCATAAACCCTTCATGATATTTAACTATTAACCCATCATTCCTTGTGTGGCGCCAAATCCATTCTATGAATAATAATTATAATAATAGTAGTTGTGAAAAATATAAAATCCAACATCAGTACCACATCAATTTGGAGATTTGTGCTGGCCCAATCTGCCTAGGACTTGATCTTTGGGGGTTAGGATCATTTTAAGCTGCCATTTGAAATAAATTCATAAGAAATCACCCAGTGCCAATTTTGTGGATTGGAAAATGATGGATTCCTGGAATCTATTAATGTCACCTGGTAAGGTAACAACTTAGGACACATTTGTCATACCTCACACCAAAACTCAATTACAACATGCATACTACATTAAAGCAAAGTGATCACACAAAAAATGAAAGATTCCTTTTTTTGCTTCAGATTGCACCTACAGGAAAAGAATGAATCTCTGTGCTTTACCATCTCATTTCATAGCAATAGCACATTTTACAAACCGGTAAGTAGAAGGCTAAGCTAAACAAAACAAAATAAATAATAAACATGTTTCAGCCAGATTTTGTAATTAACATGCAATTAACATGAAGCACTTGCAAAGAAACAGAACAGAATATAGAAGATTTTTTTTACTATCTGCACTATGCTTCAGAGTTTCCCTGTTTTGAACAGTTTCTAGCCCGGGGTGGGGTGGGGGACGGACAGCTGTTCAAGGCATGTAAGAAATGAAGAGATGGGAGAAAGGGAATAAAGATTGCTGTCTGCTACATTAGAAGCCTTGTACTGATAGAGAAGCTACTGGAAACTTTGCTGAATCCATCCATAATACTACATAGACAAACTTTAAGTAATAAATACTGATTAGAAAATTAATTTTGAGTAGAAATGAAAAAATCAATCATTTATTTAAAAAAATCTGCTTTCATAAAAGATTCCATAAAAGGAATGGAACATACCAATTACTGACTTAATCAAATGCACTCAACAATAAGAGCTGCAACATTTCAAAGGAGGGAGAACAGAAACTAAGTTCAAGGATCTAGTCATTTTAATTCCCATTTAAGCATTAGAATATTGTTTTTAGACAGTGTTGGACAACAGGACTTGCGAACCACTCACATTCTTCAACTGAGAAAATGAAGTCAACTTTTAACAAACACTTAACAGCTTTACTAGAACTAAAATACTTCCTACTGCAGTACCTCATAAAATATCAGAAAATTCATAGTGTATTGACCGTAAATGTTATCAGAGTAATTCAGGAAAGTAATAATTACAGGTAGACTTTCCCAGAACTAGTCATTATTGATTTAGCTTCTGGAAACTAATGTAATGAATTAAAGAAATTAAAAATAATGAGAACAATATCTTGAGAGATGTTGAGACTATGAATGTTAAGACTAACATCAGGGGATATGAGGCTGGCCTGCCTCATCCACCAAGTTGAGTATGTAAGTGGCAATATCTTCCTCTGTAGGTGCATCAGATACGACCCAAGAATCATTTGCAGCAGTCACTTGTAGGCGGCATACAGGGCAATTCCTGTGACGGCCACTCCTGCAAAGGAAGTCAAAAGAAACTGTCACTGCTTTTCAGATTTTGTACTGATAATGCACATGACTATTTTTTCTCTCGTGGTAAGATATAACAGGATCTTGGACAAAAGGCTAAAAGGCGAGTGTTTTATCTATGAGATCAAGCTAAAAATAACAATGAAAATATCCCCAACATAGATTGCACAGACCTGTTGTCAGCCCTGAAGCCATTTTGGGAGCATCTTCAGGGCTGCCACAGCAAGGCTGGTTGGAACTGTGGGAACATGAGTGGGGAGATAGAGATAGCTGGGGATGTGTAGCCAAAATAACAATCTTTCCCATGGGAGCCAAGGATGCTCTACCAGGTGTTAAGAGAGGCGTGGACCAAAGCCAGCCAGGATTGGGGCTGCAACCTGATTGGACCATATGATGGACGTGTGTCCTGGGGGAAAGAACTTTGGGGTGTTGATTTGGGTGGGGAAAACCTTGGGTCTTTCAGAGTCGGGTTTTCCCCAGATGTGCCAATATGACATTCTTAATAAATTCATACTTTGAGGAAACTCTAGTCCTCAGAGTTTTCATTGTTTTGGATCTGTTACTTGGAATCCTGACACCTGTTTTTGAAAGCCCCCCGGCAATGAGATCTTAAACCTCCAAAGAAAAACAACCTGTTGATTTTCAAATTGGAAAAATTTACATTATCCCAAATGTCTATACTTTAAAGTAACTGGTTGCCCTTTCAACAAATACTGACTGCATTCACCTATCACTTGGCTAAGGATACAGCAAACCCTATCAGTATCGCAGAATGGCATGATGGCTGAAATTTTCAGATCTGTTTTGGCTTTTCCTTAACTATCTTCCAAACAATTTTCCAATCTGGGAGGCACTGATGTGCGCTAGTTATTCTACCTCTATGCAAAAGCGTTGTTTAGTTCAGTAATGTTGACTTAATGTGACATGTAGCTGGATTGTTGATTTTTGGTTTATGTATTTTATAGTTTATTTTGTAAGCTGTTCAACATCAGTTTGTCATGAAAGGTTTTGCACAATGTACAAACATACAGAAACATTTTTAATTAATTTCCTTGCACAACACATATAACTTACGAAATAAATGGAGCAGAGAAGCTGAAATATAAGTAGGCTGAATACTTCTACTGAAGATGTCTCTGCCTCACTGCTCAAACTTCTTTAGTTTACCATTTGACTATCTTAAATGCAGGGGAAAACAATGTATTGGTAGTCCTTGCTTAACGACTGCTTGAAGTTACATTTTGTTCCAACAAAACCAGATGCCTCAGATTTCATTCATTTTTAAAGTGGAATTGGCAGCTCTTTATAATCAAGACATACTACCAGAATGCCTTGTCATTATAAAAAGGCGCAATTTTACTTCTTGAAAAATAAAGCAAAGCCAGATTACATAACATATTACACGGTGGCTATTTGTTAAAATTTAGCTTCGAATAGCGTCAAACTGAATTATCTGTTCCACACGGGCATAAAATATTTGTTCAAATTAGCATAGCAAGCCAAGAAGCACTATTTCTTATTTAAAAGAAGTATATAATTTTTCAAATAAGGCATTGTTAAATAAAATATTGGTAGAGGTTTTATTCAAAAAGAAAGACAAGTTCTTTTTCCTAAATTGTTAACTTTGAAGTAGAGGTGATACTGGAAAAGGGGATCTACTTCCAGCTCAATGACAGCTAGAACTCTGAAAAATGCACAGGGAGCCCAGGATTGGAAGGCCTCCTCTGTCTTGATTCCAGCTCCTCCCCCCACTCCATTTCACTGTAGACACCTGTTTGAGGAAAATATATGAGGAAAATAATTGCAGTGGTACCTTGGTATTCAACTGCCTTAAAACTCATTGAATTTGGTACTCAATGCATTTTGAAGTGAAAATTTTGTCCTGGTACTCACCATTTGTTTGGTACTCAATGCACAAGCTAGAGCTTGTTGGTGTTGGCTGCCTTGTGACTAGTTACATTATTCCTTATGGGAAAATTTTGTTTGGTACTCAATGTTTCTGGTACTTACTGCCTCCTGGATCCAATTAGCAATAAGTACCAAGGTACCACTGTACTGATTTACCCCTTCCATATTCAGATACCTTTTTCTTCATCTCATGTCTCCATCCAACTTTGCCCCTCTCCCACCTCTGGCTTCACTATCCATTACTCTATCCTGTCATCAAACCTTCATTAGTTTTATTTGATTTTATTTTTGCTGGTTTTGCTGGAAAGGAGAGGGATATGTGTGAATGTAAATGAGCTTCTGTGTTTATGAGAAAAAAGTTTGTGTGCGCATATATGCAGAAGCAACACTGATTAATTTACGAATGAACTGACTTATTTTACAGGGGTTTAAATTAAAAGAATATTAACTAATATTAATTTATTTACTTTATGCTGGCATGCCTCTTGAAGTAAGGTTTCTGAGCAGCATGCATATAAGCATGTACATATAACTACTCAAATATGCATATAAAAACACATATTTGTATGTATGTTAAATCTCCAGGACTAGAACTTGGAAATCTGAGGTGGTATTGAAAAGAAGGGTTCATTTCTTCATTAAACATGGTATAATTTGTTCATGAGATTCAACTAAGTGACTTACCATTTATCAATGCATTTCTGACAAAAGCTGTGAGCGCATGGCAAGATCAGATCAGCACGTCCATCCATACAAATGCAACATTCTTCCTCATCAGTAAGCTGTTTCACCCTACAGTGCAAATATATTATTTATTCACAAAGATATCCAGAAGTGTAATTGAATATGTAGTATACCTTGAATTGTTTCTTGTTAAATATTTTACTACGAATACTTATAATCTTTTAACTCCTAGTTCACTAAAGCAATTTCACATTCAACTTGCAAGAAACTATCTGTGTTTTGTTCTAAGAAAGGAGGAAGGAGGCCATTATTACACGAAGAAATTGGTGTTCTATAAACGAAACTTATGACACACATTAACATTGTTAAAAAGCGTTTAAGAAGAATAATCATACACTGATGTACAAATAAGAAAAGTTTGTTATTTGCTTCTCTTCAATATGTACATGATTACTAAGGTTGTATACTCTGAGTGGTGCATAACAGACATTACACACACACACACACACACACACACACAGAGTTGTATACAATGGCAAATAGCTATTCCTGTTATCTAGATGCCTATTTCCAATAGTTTTCTAACACAGAAGTGATTTAATGTTCTTTCAGCTCTCTGAATAATCTCAAATTTTCCAGAATGAGGAAAATTAATATGAATGATAATTTCTTTTTCAAAATGAATCTTCATCATTAAAGGATGAAGTGGATGCCTCTCTGCAAGAGGATGCCTCTTTTTCAGCAAAGCTTACCTATATTTTCAGTAAGAAAAAAGATAGACTAAACAACTGAGCATTCATTCACTGCACATTTTATAGTAAATGGCAACCTTCACCTAAACTGAATCAAGTTTACAAAAGTCCTTGATATAGCAAGAAGAAACTGGACAGATTCAAACATTTTTAGAGTATTTCAAATACCTTCCCATCCAAAGGCTAGCCTGACAAGATTCAACAGATGACAGATCTTCTGCTGTTCCTTCTGAGGGAGCGGTCCGTGAAAGAACCTGTGATGCCTGACTTGTAATATCTTTATAAAGTTGAATGAACTGATACAAGTTCATGATTCTTGAAGCTTCCACAATACCACTTGTTTTGTTTATCTATAACACAGAAAGCAGCATTATCATTTTTCTTGAATATCTCACCATTTATTCTAATTTTATTTTTAGAGCAATGTAAATTTAAAAAAGCTTCTAAGCTTAGAAATTTGACATTCTGAGATGCTATAAATGCCTTTATAATGTTCAGAATGGCCAATGGCACATTAATAATGGCACATTGGTACAATTATGACAAGCAAAACATTATAAACACAGCAAAATACATATTTTAATAAGTTATGAAAATTTGGCATTTTTTTCTAATTAACCATGAACATCCATCAAATTTATTAGTTAGTATGCATTTATACATTGCTATGGATTAGAGATGTAAAGATTCTGATAAACTTACTTTAGTGCAAACTATCCGAACAGCCACCTTCCATAAAGCTGTAGCATCAGACCCTGGCTGCACTTCAAATAACAGATGCTTGTTCTGGCCTGAAGCTAATTGTGCAGTTCTGGAATTATTTAACATTTATTTAACATTCTATACATGTAGCACAAGAGTACACACACTTTAAACATTACAGTGAATATGATCTACAAGTTGCAAGCAAATACATTTTCAAATATAGGATTGGATCCAAAAAAGATGATCTGTGGAATGGGTTTGGTGGAAATTGGTTTTCCCACTCAGCCCCTTTCCAAGCTGCTTTCATGAAAAAACTTGTTGATATCGTCTGTATCTAGTTTTGAAGAAACTTGCTAAGAGCCAACACCATTCATCTAAAGGCCTCTGATCCTGGAAGACTGTTTCCAGAGGATTGGCAGGAGAACAAATCAAGGAAGTCATTTCCCGCCCAGTGCTTGTAACATAAACATTGATCTTTCTTTGAATTGGCTTTTTGGGAATATAATTGTTCTTTCTCTGATTCATCTTCATTTTAGTTCTGCAGGTAGACAACTTTAAAATAATTATGTGTTATGATTCCAACCAAAATGCTGGAAAATTTGTGTTGATATAAAACATGTGTTTTCATGCAATTTCTGATTTTAAGAACTTTACTTAAATGATTGATATATGGTTTACACACAAAAGATGTCAGGCTTAATTCCTTCATAACCAGATAAAGATCCTTGTAAGATATCCTGGAGAGACATTACTAGTCACCATAGATAATTGCTGAGTTAGGTATACCAATTATCTGATATATTTTATACCACTATAAAGCAACATTATATGTTTGCAACTACAGTATTTTTAAGAGCTTTGTTTTCCTCCTAAAGCAAGAATTGGAAAATGTATTCATGTCCAATAGAGATTCAATTTTAGGACATATTTTTAATAAAGTGATAATTGCAAAGACAGTAAATATTTGCCAAGTAGTTCAACATTAATATGGCTAAGGCGTGGTTTAGGAGATTTGCACTGATTAGTTTAATTACCATTGAGGTTTCAATGAATGAGTACTAGATTTATTTTTATTACTCATGTAATTTATTATGATGCCTTTAATAAGGGAAATAAGTTTCTCTCATATCTACTAGTTTCAATTTGAAAAACATTACAATATACATCTGATAAAGTTCTGATTGCAAAGTATTTGTTGTGGTTTAAGATATGGCTGAACACATCCCGAGAATCTAAATATTATATCATACCATATAATGCAACTGTCCTTCTTTTATTAGAAATTAAGCAGTCCTATACATTATATATTGCTAATAATTCATTCTCAAATGTCTTAAGCAGGTTCCTGTGTAATACTTAAATATTATATGTATAAAAGGGGGAAAAAACTCACGTGTCATTAAGTTCAGCCACTCTTCCCAAAAACTCTTCATATGTCAAAAAACCACTTTCTCGAACAAGAGAGACATGCTTGACAACTTTTTCTGGCAGCTTATTTATAACTGTGTTTGTTTGGCTTGAGAGTTGTTGGCCCATGATAGACTGCTTTAGCTCAGGTACCAGGACGAAATACTGCTTTCCACATTTAGAGAATTTCTAATAAATATATTTTAAAACACTGTATTAGAATAGTCATAATGGCATTTAATTCACAATGCATAAATTGCAAGCTAACCACATAGCTATATAGTTTAGCTGGAATAGCTTAATAAAACTAGTTAGCTTTATATAGCGTTAACCAGATACAAAGTCAGATTAAATCCATTTTCTACTGACATCTAATTCAAGCATATTCTTAATATGGAAATTAACACGCTATAAACGCACATTTTTACTAACAACACAGTAACCCCTATTTTAGTAACTCCTAAAATACAAAATATAATGACTGACAGTCAAAAGTTTATAAATTTAAAACTCTGCAGACTGAACTCAAGTACTTTTTAAATGGAGAGAGAATAACATTCATTCAGGTGAAGCCATGCAGAAAATAACAGTGCACAGCAAAATTTAGTTGACCATTAAGGAGAAGAACATATTAGACATGCAAAAAACTCTCAAATTATACTTTTGGTGCCGAAAGAGCTATAATTTAAAGACTGCAATTTATTTTATGCTCTAAGTTGTCATTCTACATTTTACTAAATATATTTTAATCTATCCAATAGCTGGAGTTTTCTGAGTATATTACAAAGTAATTATTTTAAATCTTTAAAAAACCAAATGAAGAAAAATTGTAAAACTGTAATGTCTATTAATAGACATTAATTTAAAAACAATATACAAGATACATTATCAAAGTATTCTGAAAGATTTAAAAAGTAATAATATTAAAATCAGGGAAATGTAATGCCTGTTATAAAATAACTCTCGCACATAGAGTTGAATGGAACTTCTGAAGAATAAATAAATCAAGGCTTGAAAATTGAAAGCATTAATTTCTAAAATGAACATTTGAACATTACAATAATTCCTAAATTTTACAGTTTGAAATGTAATTTAAATTGTAACTGTATTGTTCAGTACAAGCATTTTTCAGAATTGTAGCAACCTGTTTCAATAGCCTATCATTTTGCAGAGTTGTCCCCCCAAATTGAGACACAGGTAGTCCTCAACTTAAAACAGTTCGTTTAGTGATCATTCAGTTACAACAGAATTGAAAAAAGGGGCTTAACACCGTTTTTCACACTTATGACCGTTGCAGCATTCCCATGGTCACATGATCAAAATTTGGACGATTGGCAACTGATTCATATTTATGACAACTGCAGTGTCCCAGAGTCATGTGAACATCTTTGGTGACCTCCTTACAAGTCAATAAGGAAGGTAGATTCATTTAACCTTGTTACTCAGTTAAGAACTGCAATGATTCACTTAACAATTGTGGCAAGGAAGATCGCAAAATGGGGCAAAATTCACTTAACAAATGTTTTACCTACTAACAGAAATTTTGGGCTCAGTTGTGAATGTAAGTCAAGGACTATTCCAGGTATTCCAGTTATTATTACACCAAAAACTGGTTACTTGAATCCAAATTCGCTTACTTGAAAAGCAGACACTAATTTTAAAATTCTCTTCAAGTATAGGTAGTCCTCAACTTATGACCACAATTGAGCCCAACATTTGTGTTGTTAAATGAAAAATTGGCTGAGTCAATTTGTCGCATTTTCTTGCCACATTTGTGAAGTGAATCACTGCAGTTCTTAAATTAATAACATGGTTGTTAATCTGAGTTCTCCGTTGACTTTGCTTGTCAGAAGGTTGCAAAATGACTCCTGAAAACTGCAACCCCTCACAAATGTGCGTCAGTTGTCAAGCATCTGAATGTAAACCACATCACGGGGATGCTGTCATGATCATAAGTGTGAAAAATGGTCTCTCTTTTCAGTGCCGTTGCAACTTTAAACGGTCACTAAATGAACTGTTGTAAGTTGAGGACTACCTGTACCTATGTGTTAGAAGCACCCAGAGTGTTTCATCTCTCTAAACCAGGGGAGTCAAACTCAAGGCCCGCCAGCCAGATCTGGCCTGCGAGGCCGCTCTGGAAACAGCAAAGGACCAGCCCGCGGTGCCTCTGCCAGCAAAACCAGCCTCCTGCAGCCCTCTGCTAGTGAAAACGGAGCTCAGGGCGAACACCCCTCCCCACTGAGCTCCTTTTTTGCTGGCAGAAGGCTAGAAAAAACAAACTAAAAGCATTTTGCAGCACAACACAAGTGTCATCGAGCTGGCCACGCCCCCCCCCCTTCGAGGTCCAACACAACCCTGATGCATCCCTCAATGAAATTGAGTTTGACACCCTTCCTCTAAACCAACCCCCTATGTTGCTATATGGGTAATATAGTTGCCTTCAAGTTCTGCTCAGCTCCTGATGTGACTGCACTAACACGTAGGTTTCCCATTGCTTATTTCTGAGACAGGCTTTCCAACTTTCCTGTTAAACAAACCTGCACACCCCAATCTTACCCCAACCCACTCTAGTCTTAGCTGAGCTTTTGGATCTAGAGAAGATGCTGCCACCTGCTGAGCCATCAACAAATATATCAGTCCCTTGGGGAATCACAAACATTGGATTAAAAACTGTAAACAAACGCAGAGGCTGCTGAACTGAGGAGCCCTTGATGCTCTCTGAGCTGGGTTGTTTCCTTGCAGACATTTCATTAACCAAAACTAGGTCACGTTATCAGCGCTAATCCTGGAGAATCCTGAACTACACAGAAAAAGGGCTTCTCTGACTAGGCTTCTTAGCTCATTCAGAAGAGCAAGGCATGGCAAGTGCACAGGCAGGGCTGGTCCTCTTGAGCCTAACAGTAGCAGAAAACAACAAGCCCCAAACCTCCATGTGGGGAACCTGCTCTGTTGCTGCTGCCCCTTAAAACTCTGGCACCTTGGGCTGAGAGCCTGGAGCTGGAAAGAAACCAAATCCCTGAATTTGAGAGAGAGGGAGAGGGAGGGAGAAGAACACCCAACGCCTTGCAAAGTGAACCCCCTCCTATTACAAGTACTTCAGGCAACGCCAAAAAAAGAGAGCCTTTATTAAGGAACGGGGTGGGGGTGGGGGGCGATTCAGTCTTTATACAGGGTTGCACTTGCATCCGATGGGCGAGAGAAAAGACGGGCAGCTTTTAAAACTACGTTGCCATCTCCCACACTCCAGAACGCAGCCCAGCCTTTGATTCACGGTCCCCGAAAAGGGCCGGTTTTTGCATATCGAAGGAAATGAGAGAAGGGGGAGGACATGCTAAACCCTAACTCAACCTTCATTAAAATGTCAATAATGAAGTCTTTTTAACATTTTACGCAATGGCTTCGTTATGAGTCAAGCCACGACCGACCGCACCCCACTCCCCGGTCACGTCCCTTTTGTTGTTGGCTTAACTCGAGCTCTGGTCGCAAGGGAAGAGACATTCCCCACCCGCCGGTCCTCCTCCTCCTCCCAGGTTCAAGGCCCATAACAAGCCAAACTCTGCACAGCAGCCTCACCGCTGACGCTCCAACATCCTGCTCCACATTCACAGCGACAGCCTCCGACCGCCAACAACGGCTCCGCCCTCCTCCCCTCCCTCTACTTCAGGCACCGAGTCTACCGACCCGCTCCGCCTGCCCAGTCGAGTGCATGACGTCAGGACGCGCGACATTAACGGGGCCAGGGTGAGTCCCGTCTCGCTCAGCTTACGTCTTGAAGCTTCGCTTCCCGCTTTTGTTTGCCAGGACGTCGAAAATAGCCGAACGGGCGCGAGGTTTACAAGCGTAACTTACCGAGAATGGTTCGTCACTGTCTGTTTTTTTTTTAAACAAGCCTGCAAAACGTTTTAAAAATATAAGAGGGGACAAAAAGTATAAGAGTCGGACTACTGATCGTGATCTTCCGGGAGGGTTCCTTGAAAGGATTGTCATTGCCTAGATGTCTATGGAAATTTTCAGTCATTCCAGATCATGGTTGTCCCAAAGGCGCTGTTTCAAGAGGATCAGAGAGTTTTTTTGGCATATTATTTAAAAAATGTGGATTCAAGACATAGATTATTGACAGAACTGAAACAGCATGGAAGAATAACAAAAATTCTTTTCTGGCCTTTTCTCATAGAAAGCTTTTAATTCATTTCCACTTGACCCACAAATGTGTGGAACTTGTTCCTTTCCTGGCATGAAAAGTTGAATCTTACCATTGATTATTGAAACTAATTATTTTAACATGGCGCGAAGAATTATTTACCTGAACCAATACAGGTAGTCCTCAGCTTAAGACCATAACTGAGCCCAAATTTTCTGTTGTTAAGCGAGACATTTGTTAGTTTTGCCCTATTGTACAATCTTGCGATAGTTAAGTGACTCACATTAGTTGTTAGGTGAATTTGGCTTTTCCATTGACTTTTATATGGCAGAAGAAAAAGCCCAGAATCAAGCTAAAATTGTTGCAGGATGCAACCGAAAGAGGAGGATTTGGCCTACCTGACTGGGAACTGTATTACAGATCGGCTATTCTGACTTGGGTTAAAGACTGAATAAATGTCAAGAATAAAAGAACGTTAACACTAGAAGGATACAATCTACAAGCATACCAACCTGGTTATCTACATTAGAAGCATTAATGTACCCACATCTACTTCGTTGAGGGGAGGTCATTACATATGAGGATATATTAGATGAGAAGGGAGAGTTAAAAACAAGACAAGAATTGAAAGATTTGGGATTCGAGATAGAATGGTGGCCTTATTTGCAATTACAATCGAGGTATGGTAAAGATATGAAAGAATGGGGAATCAGTAGGCGGAAAACAAAATTAGATAAAATACTATTAGGAACAGATGAGAATTGATTTAAAAAATTTATAAAGTGCTATTGGAATGCAAATTGGAAGAGGAAAAAGTAAAAGAAACAATGTTGGCCTGGATGAAAGATTTTGGATATGGCATAAATTTGGATGATTGGCAAATCTTATGGGATAGAAATAAAAAATAACTTTGGCAGCATCGTATAAAGAAAATTTATATAAAATGTTTTACCAATGGCACATCCCACCATCAAAATTGGCAAGAAGGTATCCGAAACTATTCCCTAAATGTTGGAAATGCAATAAAGAAATTGGAACATATTATCACTTATGGTGGAACTGCAAAAAAGCCCAAACATATTGGTTGAAAATTAGAAATTGGATAGAAGAGATGTGTAAAATTAAAATAGAACTTAGACCTGAAATCTTTTTACTGGGAATCAATGTGGGAGAATACAATAAAGATGTAACATACTTAATAGTCCATGTCACCACTGCTGCAAGGTTAATCTTTGCCCAAAGGTGGAAAGGTAATGAAATGCCAGACGAGATGGAAATAATTAGGAAAATTTGGACGTGTGCTGAAATGGACAAAGTAACTCAAGAATTTAAAAATAAGACTGAATCTGATTACTACAAAATTTGGGAGAAGTTTTACCACTGGTTGAAAAAAAGAAAGGAATAAGTGTATTAAAGATGACTAAATTATATATATATATATACATAAATTTGTATTATTTGTTATATGTGTTATTTGATGATGTAAGATAAGCAGGTGTGTCGGGATGTATGCACCACGTTCACTGATTTTAAATGTTTTTACTTTTGTTTCAGTAATAAAATTTATTTAAAAAAAAGAAATTCATCTCATGTTTTTTACTAATATCCAAATCCAATTCAATTAGTATGGTGCATCTAAAGCAGTAACATTTAGGCTTTTTAAACCTAAAATCTTAAAACACTAATTTAGAGAATAAGTCCTATTGATCTTTACTGTACTTACAGTATTTGAAATAAATATACTTGTAATATAAGTAGATCATTACTTACTGATTTGTCAGGGTACGTAGTTAAAAGCATGAATGTGGTATTTTGTGTATTTCTAGAAGTTCTTCATATAGTATCAAATTTATTTCTATAGTTTTTCAAATGAATCTGTCCATCATTGGAAAGTAATTGTGAACAAATTCAGCTGTTGAAAAAGATGAGTATATGTGTGTGTGTGTGAGAGAGAGAGAGAGAGATTTTGGTATCAATTTACAGTATTAAATATGCAATTTTTGTTTATTTCAATGAAATCCTGATAAATGTATTTGCATGTATATGCCACAACAATCAATTTACAGGAATATTTTATATAGCAGTTTTGAACATACTAGAACAGGGGTGGGCAAACTTTTTGACTTGAGGGCCACAATGGGTTCTTAAACTGGACCGGAGGGCCGGAACAAAAGCATGGATGGAGTGTTTGTGTGAACTAATATAAATTCAAAGTTAGATTACTTCACGTAGCCTTCTGGGAGAGCAAGAGAGCCCTCCGCTCTTTCGGCTCTGCGGGCTGGATAGAACAGCCGAATGGGCCGGATCCGGCCCCCGGGCCGCAGTTTGCCCACGGCTGTACTAGAACTAGATGGTAAGTTCAGGAAATAGAATGGAACATATTTCTAAGTAAACATGACATGCATATGATTGGGCTGTTAAATATTTTTGAAATAAACATGACTATGGCATGCATGGAAAAAATATTAATAGATTCATTTATCTTTTCCCTATTTTTAAAATTGATAGTTTGTGATTTGTTAGATTTTTAGAAAGAAGGTAGGAAGAGACACAGAGACTACAATCATAAGAAACATAAAATTTTTATGGTTGTGTAACAATTTGTGCTGGATTCATCTGCATGTGAACCAGACCTTTCCCTTTGTTCTTTTCCATCACTCTTTATGTTTTTGAACATCTGTGATAATCTCTCAGTAAAGACATATTTTAAAGTTACCATCGTTTGAAAAATACAGGAACCGTTTCTCTGTTAAATGTAGTTCACATATTCAAGTTTCTCCATGAAATCCTTTGTATAACAATATATATACATACATTTTTATGTTTGCTATATATATCCATTTTTATGTTTGTTTGAGTTGCATGTCTGATGTTTTAGAAAAATATCATCGCTTCCTCCCTAAAAGGCTTGTAACAAAACTGAAAATATGAGCTGTATAGGTATTACTGTAAGGACGATCATTCCTATATTGACAATGTATAAGCTAACATATATGAGATATGAAATTTTTGTATGACATGTCTGATACTGACTTTGGCAATATATACAATTATCAATGTATAAACTGTTAGTTGCAGCCATTTGTTCATGTGGCATCTGTTCACTGAGATGCTCTGCCTTAAACTTCTGCTTCCAAACATTTTACTGAGGGTTCAGACTTGACTTCCACTTCTTCCTTTTTTCCATTCTTTAGGCCCTGCTCTGGAGGTTGGTTTTTTGCATTTAGTTCTTTGATGTTCTTGGTTTCTATTTCATCTTTCTTTTCTTTGCTTGAAAATAGAGATGTTTTCTTGTATCTTTCATCAAATTGAAAAACAAAGTTGATTAACAATTAAACAGACATTATAGAAATGAAAGCCATTATTGTATTTTGACCTTCACTTATTTGAAATGCTGTGTCAGTAATTTAGCATATGGCATTTACACATACACACACACACACACACACACACACATTGTACAATTCAGTATAGGAGATAGTGTAATATATTAAATTAAGATAAAACTATTGTATCAGTAATTGATGTTTCAGAAACATTTTTCTGAAAGTCTTTTCATCTGCTACGACAGAAACAAGGTTTTACCATAAACCACTTCAATTTTTTTTATTAAGAGATGGCAGAAAAAATATTTACTCACTGCCACTGCATTGTTGCCATTTGCAGATTTTTCTGTCTGAACGAATGTTATACATTCATATATGAGTATGCCTTACTTATATTTATTCTGCATCAAGAAGGCATACATAAATATATTTAATGATTAAAACTACCTGTCTAATTGGTGACTTAAAAACATTCTCTATACAGTGAGAAGAATGCCCAAGTCCTATTACATGTGAAAAGATAGCATTAGCATCTACATATATGTTGCTGATAGAAATGCATGTATGTGCAAAGCCACGAGTTTTACTTACTTTTTGATATAGCAGACAGCTAAAACCACTGCGGTGGTACAGAAGAAAAGGGCAAGCACCAGAAGCACGATAGGTACAGCTGGAAAGAAGAAAGAGGTAACTGTGAAATCTTGAAGACTAAACCATCTTTTTTTAAATTTCTAGTGGCAGTATTGTTTTCTGGGAAAAAAAATTCAAAGTGGCTTTTCTCTCTCTCCAGTGTTCACAGAGGAGACTCCAATGGCAGAAGAATTCACACCATTCTCCATAATTGGTTGGATGCTGCAGTGGGATTCCTTTGCAGAATTTTAAGCCTTGAGCAGCTGAGTTTTTTCCCCAATATATTTCTGTTTCACTCTATGCACAAGCCCCAAAACAAGAAGAAACTAGCAAGTAAACATGGAGGGAAGTATGTAGTGGGGTCCCCCAAGGCTCTGTCTTAGGCCCAGTATTCTTCAATATCTTCATCAATGATTTAGATGACGGGATAGATGACGATCTCATGAAATTTGCAGATGACATCAAGCTGACAGCAATAGCAAACACTCCAGAAGACAGGCTTAAGATACAGAAGGATCTTGACAGACTTGAATATTGGGCCCTATCTAACAAAATGAAATTCAATGGTGAAAAAGGTAAGGTTCTACATTTAGGCAAGAAAAACCAAATGCACAGGTATAGAATAGGTGGTACTTGGCTCAATAGTAGTACTTGTAAGCGGGATCTTGGACTCCTAGTGGACAATCATGTGCACTGTGAAGCTGCTCTTCCGGTTCCTGCGCTCCCACATGCGTGAAGACCAGCTGGCCGGCGTGCACATGCACACCGTGGAGCTGCTCTTTTGGTTTCTGGCGCTCCCCTGCATGCAAAGACTAGCTGACCGGTGTGCATGCATGCGCCAGAGCCCAGAAGAGCAACAGGTGACGGCTGGAGTGCCCAGAGAGATGTCACTGCGTGCCACTTCCAGCAAGACCTTCCAATTCTGTTATTTTGTTACGTATAATTTCGGATCTGGGATTAAAACTAATTGTTCTGGTTTCAAGATTAATTTTGTATCCTTGCTTATTTATCAACAATTAAACACAGACCAAATGTGGTTTTAATGTTGCATGGGACAACATTGCCACAATTTAGTTGTGAATGTGCTTGCCAACTCCTTCACCGTCGTGACATGGATGCACATCTACAGTCAATCATTTGTTCTTAGCTAACTGTATTGTCTGACTGCAGTTACTAGTTGGAACATTCCTGACAGTTTTAAGCTTTCATTTAGCTTGTTTCAACTGGAAAAAAAGTACTGCTTTCTTCTCATGTATACCACTAAAAATAAACTAGCAGTAGATGGTCAGCCATACTATTTGGGGAAAAAGAGCCACTTGGTACATTCATACCTAAGCAACAGATGGCTACCCATCAGTAATACTTTTCAAAAGTATCCATATATACTTGCAAACAAACCCATCTGCAACTAAGCCAATCCTCAATGAGAAGTGTGCCATCCATGAATAAGCCAATGATGAAAAATTAAGATGGAATCTGTTCTGAAAAACAGCACTTATTGGTAGAATAGAAAAACAAATGGAGTCTTTCAGAATTTAAAAAGATATGAAAATATAAAAGAAACATACAAAAATGTCGAGGGTTTGCCTATCCATGGATGGTGGATTTTTCATAGTATTTTGGTTAGAAATTGGAGGGTTGACTTATCTGCAGATGGAGTTATCCATGAGTAAATACGTGGCTTTCTAGTCGTTTTGTTTGGCTTTCTAATTGTGGCTTTCCAGTTGTTTTCCACTAAAGCAAAGAAAGAAGCGAAGTGAAAGCGTATGCATTTGTTTTTGCAAATCATGGTTCAATAGGCCAGAATATAGCTTCCTATGACATAGGATCAAAAGGTTGTTATTGCATCTTTGTTGCTGTTTGTGCTTATTTTCACCAAGTGAAATTGAAGAATTTTTAATTTTAGATTTTTTAATACTAGAATTTAAAGAGGCAGCTACTAATATTACTACCGTGTTTCCCCGAAAAGAAGACACTGTCTTATATATTTTTTGGCTCCCAAAAACACACTAGGTCTTATTTTCGGGGTAGGTCTTATATATTTATGGTGCCAAATAGTGGGTGTGAGTGTGTAGGGGGGGGTGTTTCACGGGTGCACGGTTGCTCCCTGAAAAGTCTTCCTGGAACTGGAGATTTACACTAGGTCTTATTTTCGGGGTAGGTCTTATATTAGGGCAGGTTTAGAAAATAGTGCTAGGTCTTACTTTCGGGGTAGGTCTTATTTTCGGGGAAACACGGTATTACTTTGTAAAAAAAACTGTTAATTTTGTTCAGAGTCCTGGGTGAAAAGAAGACAAATATTTTTATGGCTTAGAAGGTTCCCCGGGCTTTAGCAAGAGTTGCTTACTGTGAAAAAACTAATAACAAAATATCCCTTTCCTGAAGACAAATTGATGAGGCTAGTATCAGTGTAACCTGCTGAAAAAACTAAGGTAATGGAATAGATTGTTTGAGTTTCAGTGTCCAAAGGTATTCTTTTCAACACGTACAACACAAAAACCAACCTACAGCTAACAAATCCATACCTATTTCTAAATAGGACAGGAGAACAATTGTTCCTATTTTCAGTGATCAGTACCCTCTGTTAGAGAGCCAGTTTGGTGTAGTGGTGCAGGCACCAGGCTAGAAGTCAGAGGGCTGTGAGTTCTAGTTCCACCGGCAGCTTGAAAACCAACTGGATAACCTAGGCCAGTCACTCTCTCTCAGCCATAAAAAGCAGGCTATGGCAAACCACCTCTGGAATCTTGCTAAGAAAACTGTAGGGATTTGTCCAGATAGTCGCCAGGAGTTAACATACTGATTGAAAGGCATCCTTCCTCCTCCCTATGCCCTCTATTACTTTCTTGCACTTTACAAGATGCTTTTGAGGTTTTTCAGATATACAGACTCACTGTGTGTTAGTCACTCATTTCCATTTTCTGAATGGAAGTGTATTCAGAGCATTCTTGGAAATGAAACCAGTAGAGGAGGCTGACTAAGGAGTCACTTAACATACAACAGCTGCCAGTTTAGTATTAATAGTAAGTAGTAAGAGTGATAGAAGTGGCAATAATAACATGGCCCAAATCTTGGAGAGCACAAAAAAACTTTCTCTTCGATTTCAGACCTTTTTTTAATGTAGACCCTAATTGAATTACAAAGAGTTTTCTAGTTGAGAGGATGAAAAAAAGCCAACTAATAATATTTTCTTGTACTGCTTTGGTATATTTAAAGCTCTTCATGTACATTGTCTACTTAAAATCCTTGCCAAATCTGTATCTTGTAAGTCAGGTAGCTGGAAGGTAGGGAAGGTAAGGGCCTTGGTGGTGCAGGCTGTTAATAGCCTAGCACTTAGCTCCAGCTGCCTGTGATTATTGCAGGCTTGAATCCCACCAGGCTCAAGGTTGACTCAGCCTTCCATCCTCTCGAGGTAGGTAAACTGAGGAACCAAGATTGTTGGGGGCAATAAGCTGACTTTGTAAAAATGCCACTTAGTAATAAGCAGGCATATACAATGGAATGAAGGCTATTGCTGAGCGCATTGGGTTGTATCCCAAGAACTGTAAGCCGCCCTGAGTCTCCGGAGAAGGGCGGGATATAAATATGAATAATTTAAAAAAAGAGAGAGATGTTGAAGGCTGAGGGAAAGCAGCAACCTAGTGCATCCAGATTTAAGATTTGGAGTAACAATTCTCCAGCCATTATGTTAGAATAGCTCTCAATTGCCTTATTTGGATTGTAGAATTGGTGGCTTGAAACATGTCAAAAGGAAAAGACTACAATTCTGATTATAGTGGTTTGATTCATCTTACCACCTCAAGAGCACACCTTTTAAGTTCCCCTCTAAGCCAGCAATTTTTAAAAAAACCTGAGGTGTTCCTTTTGTCCTCTCTCTAACGTAAAACCATGACACTCAAAGCAACGCGTATGGCTATTACCTCCAAATGGGACACCCTCATTTTTAAAGGCAGTTCGTTTATCAGTGAAAAGCAGATTTTCCTTCTCGGGAATAGGTTCGGGTAGCAAAGTTTTTGTTACACATATGATGCGATACTTTGGGGGCTTTTGGGTTTGTTGGAACTGAGTTGTGTCAACCCCCGTGGAGGTATCCTGAAACGAGGCTGTTAAAGTGGAGTTCCTCTCAGTGGAACTGTCTGTTAATGCAACTGTGCTTTCTTCTGGGATGCATGAATTAATCCACGTATCTGAAAAGAGGACAAGAAAACAGTGCAGTGAGATTTGTTGATGCTATTTGACACACATTTTTAAAATAACCAAATGCAGGGGACATCTTACTAAGTGTTATTCTACATAGCTAAAAGGTACTACTGTAGAGTAATAGAGCAGTCCTATTAGATTGCTCAGAGAGATCTGATGTTGAAGGATCTATCAGATTTAACTCTTTGCTAGTTAATTTCTGCATCTGGGTATGGTAGATATCCAGATGTTGAATTCACTCGAGTGACATTTTCTAAACAAGCCTTAGGATCAACCTTTCTCACACTTAGGCCCAATAGTCTTCAATTTCTTCTTTCGATGGTTTAGATGAGGGGATAGAAAGGGAACTCATCAAATTGGCAGACAGCACTAAACTGGCAGGAATAGCCAACACTCCAGAAGGTAGGCTCAAGCTACAGAAGGATCTTGATAGACTTGAACATTAGGCCCTATCTAACAAAATGACATTCAGTAGTGAGAAGAGTAAGGTTCTACATTTAGGGGAGAAATAAAATAAATGCAAGGGTATAGAATAGGCTCAATAGAAATAACTCTGAAAGTATTCTTGGAGTCCTAGTGGAATATGAGCCAGCATTGTGCTGCAGCTGCCAGAAAAGCCAATGCAATCCTAGGCTACATTAATAGAAGGATAGAATCAAGATCACATGAAGTATTAATACCACTTTATGTAAAAATGCAAGTAGAAAAATAGGGACCACTTTGGTGGGAAGGTAACAGCGTTCCATGCGCCTTAGGCATTTAGTCATGCCGGCCAAATGACCACAGAGATGTCTTTGGACAGCGCTGGCTCTTCGGCTTTGTAACGGAGATGAGCACCACCCCCTAGAGCCAGAAACTACTAGCACGTATGTGTGAGGGGGAACTTTACCTTTACCTTAATGCTTTGGTAAGACCACACTTGGAATAGTGCATCTAGGTTTGGTTGCCACAATATTAAGAAAAATGAGCACAGAATGCAGAGAAGAGCAACAAAGATGATTAGGGGACTGGAGGCTAAAACATATGAAGAATAGTTGCAGGAATTGGGTATGTCTAGTTTAATGAAAAGAAGGACAAGGGGTGACATAGTAGCAGTGTTCCAATGTTTAAGCAGTGTTCCAAAGCAGAGGGGGTCCAAAGCACCTGAAGTCAGGACAAGAAGCAATGGATGGAAACTAATCAAGGAGAGAAGCAATCTGTAATTAAAGAAAAATTTCCTGACAGAACAATCAATCAGTGGAACAACTTGCCTCCAAAAATTGTGGATGCTCCAACACTGGAGATTTTAAAGAACAGACTGGACAACCATTTGTCTGAAGTGATATAGGGTTTCCTGCTTGAGCAGGTGATTGAACTAGAAGCCCTTCCAACTATGTTATTCTATTATTCATTTAAATTTGCAATTTTTATTGTTGGGCATTTTCAGTATTGGAAAAACAATTAAATGTCAGGCTCTAATTGAAAGGGAGGAATGCTATGGTGCCCCGATGGCATCCCAGCCACCATACGATTGTGCTCTAAATCTATATCTATATATAAAATCTATCTCTCTCCCTTTCTCTCTCTCCCCCCCATACACACACACACACACACACACACAATGTTTCACTTTGTTGCTTTTCCAATACAAAATTCAGTAAGTAGGTGTTGACAAGATTAGAAAACTGACGGGGCTATCAGAAAAAGCAGAGGCATCAGCAGCAAGTCCCAAAAAAATAAAGACGATGGCCACGATTATATGTTCGAAGCCCCCACTTCATCAGTGCGCAATAAAAGAAAGAGGATTTTAATCACATGGTGCAGCCACTATATTGATTGTTTTTTTAAATTCTCTTTGTGGTTGTCAGAATAACACAATAAACTAGTCCACTCTGCCTCCTTCCCCTAAAAGGTAAATAAAAACTAAGTATGCTTTCTCAAGACCATAGAAAGCTAAATGGCTTTGTCTGGCATGTTTGTCTTGGTACCTTGTTTCCTTTCTTAAAATATGCAATTAATCAGGCTAGTAGGAAAACCCAGCTGTGAGGATGGAGACCAGACTGATTTTCTATGGAAATAAGAGAAGATTTCTTATAGATCCTGTTATGTATGTAGGTTTGAATGTTATTGGTTTATTTGAACTGTTCTTGTAAAATGTCAAATGGTATTGGTTTAAATAGTGTGGGAAGAAACCCTGCACTCCCATTGGCTGGCAGCTACGGCTGCAGGCTATAAGAAGCAGCCGTAGCCAAGCCAGGACGGGTCCATTCGAGCTGTAGTCACTAATAAAGTCTTTGCTGGAACTCCTCGCGTCTGACTCTTCATGCAAACTTAACACTGGCGACGAGGGTGGGATTTCCCTGAAGAGAAGACGACGCGACGAACAAGCAACTGAGCAAGATGGCTGCACTGAACACCCCCCCAGCACCGTTCGATCTGGCGACGGAAGACTGGGAATCGTATGCGGATCGTTTCACATGTATCTGAAGGGAAACGATCTCGCCGGCATCCCCGAGAGACGGAAGAGGGCGGTCTTCTCACGCACTGCGTCCGGCAGTCTTCAAAATGACGAAGGCTTGGCGGGAGCAGCAGAGCTGAAGGTAATGGAATGCCCCAATTTAGAGAAACTTTTGAGAGCCCATTACGCCCCACAAGTATCGTGCCTCATTAAGAGACACGAATTTTACCGTCGGGATCAAGGGGATAGCGAGAATGTTAATGACTTCGTGGCAAGTTAAGGGACATTGGGGTGCTTGTGACTTTACCAACTTAGAAGAGGCCATGCGTGATCGGTTTGTTTTAGGCCTTAAAGATAAGGTCTACAAAGCAAACTATTAATGAAACCTAAGATCACGTTTAAAGAGGCCATTGAAGAAGCTGTTTCAGCGGAAGCCACCAAGTCCTCAGCAGCGGCCATGAAAAGATTAACAAGGCCTCAAGCCACCTCAAGCCATTCTGATGGGGAAAAATCCACATCTACTCATTGCGAACAAATAGACTCTGATTCTGATGGCAGTGAGGCAGAGGAGGGATTTTTAAACTCAGAATGGAGAAGAAAAGAAAAGACTCTGGGAAGAACAGGCAAGGGTTCTATTGCAGAGGCTGTGGGGGGCACCCCCGCACTGATTGCAAGTTCTTTGACTCCATTTGCCTACGTTGTGAGAAACGGGGTCACATAGCCAGAGTCTGCAAATCATCCAGAACTCCACCAGCTAGGAAGAAATTTCCTGATAGAGACTTTAAGCCCAACAATTCCCTTGAAAAAATGGGGTGAAATTTAGAAGCAAATGGCAAGAATGAAACTCACCAAACAATCACTATTGGTCATTCTTCACCCTTAAAAAGCAGAAAAGTACATGTGAGGGTGTTTATTGAAGGAAGACCTTGCCAAATGGAAGTGGACTCAGGCTCTTATTTATCTATGGTGTCATGGGACACTATCCACAGACTTTTCCCAAAATTCAGAAAAGCATTTCCAGAAGCAAGCACTGACTCTCAAAGACTACCAAGGGAACAAGATTCCAGTAGTTGGAGCGAGAGATTTCAACGTGCAGTTTAAAGGCCACACCAAACGTTTGCCCCTGACCATCGTGGACAAGGATCGCCCAAGTTTGCTGGGACTTGAGTAGTTCAAGCCACTTGGCATCGAGGTGACTGGCATCCATCACGTGAGCAGTTCTGACTGGGAAGAATCCTTGAAGTCTGAGTTTGCAGAGGTCTTCAGTGAAGGACTGGGCAAGTATATGGGGACCCCTATTGCTTTCAGCCTAGACCCCAAGGTGCCCCAATTCGTTTAAAGCCCAGGAGGTCCCATTTGCTTTAAAGGAAAAATTGATGCACAATTAGATAAACTCATTGCTCAAGGGGTTTAGAGCCTACTGACCACTCCAGATGGGAAACACCCATAGTCACACCAGTCAAGTCTGATGGGTCAGTGAGAATCTGTGTGACTACAAGGGGACACTTAACCATGCGCTGCAGCAGAGCGCATATCCTGTACCAGTTGTGCATCATCTGCTCCATTCCCTTGGCAGGGTACAGTATTTGCTAAACTGGATTTGGCTCAGGCATATCAACAATTAACAGTTGATGATGCCACTGCAGAGGCACAAACAATTGTGACCCATAGAGGTGCCTTCAAATGTAAAAGACTACAATTTGGAGTAAGCGTGGCACCTGGCATTTTTCAGAGCCTTATGGAAAGAATGTTGCAAGGACTGCCAGGGGTAGTGCCTTATTTTGATGATGTATTAATCTCTGCTGAAAATGACACTCAGCTTCAAGAAGACTCGAGAAGTCCTTACCAGATTCAGAAAAGCCGGGGTTAAAAGTCAAGGAAGACAAATGTACACTCAAAACAGACAGAGTTGAGTTCCTGGGGTATATGATTGACAAGCATGGCATCCATCCTACTGATGCCAAGGTTAAAGCAATCAATGAAGCCCCTAAACCTCGATGCAAGGCAGATTTGCAAGCCTTCCTTGGACTTATTAACTTTTACCACATGTTTCTACCTCACCAGCATCTATTGCTGAGCCCTTACATCGCCTAATTGATAAGAATGCTGTTTGGATCTGGGGGCGGAAGGACAGTCAGCATTAACAGTATTAAGAGACTAATCACGTCTGATGCTGTGTTGATACAATTCTCTGAGAATTACCTGTTGTTCTGACTTGTATGCATCCCCTTTTGGAGTGGGGGGGGGTTTGAGTCACAGGCTTCCCAATGGAGGGAGGCCCCAATTGCATTTTACTCTCGCACGCTGTCCAAAGCAGAGAGGAATTATAGCCAATTGGACAAGGAGGCTTTAGCATTTGTTGCAGCTGTTAAGAAATTTCATGAATATCTGTATGCAGGTCATTCACCATTGTTACAGATCACAAACCTTTACTAGGCATTGTGGCAGGAGACAAACCTACACCTAATATCCTGTCACCAAGAATGCTGGTGGACTGAATTTCTTGCAGCCTCTTCCTACAAATGATTCACAGGCCTGGCAAGGACATTGGACATGCTGATGCACTGAGTCGTTGCCCACTACCTTGCCACAAGAGGACTTTGAACTTGAAACTCACACCTTTTCCTGGAGACCGTTGCTAAGCTTCCAGTCCATGCTGCTGAGATTGCCAAAGAAACTGCCAAGATGCTGTGTTGGCACCTGTTGATGGGCTGGATTAAGAAAGGTTGGCCTCTTCAAGATCTACCTCACCTTGCCCAACCTTTTAAGTCCAGGCAACTGAATATCTGTATTAAGAGGATGTATTTGTGGGGTAACAGGTGTTTATTCCGCAAAACTGCAAAGGGAGGTTTTGGAAATGTTACATGAGGTCATCCTGGGATTGTAAGGATGAAAGGTTTGGCCAGGAGTTATGTATGGTGGCCAGGTATTGACAAAATGGTTGAAAACTGGGTAGCCTCTTGTCCCAATTGCCAGGTAGTCAGACCTGCCCCCCACCTCACGCCCCACACAGGAATGGGAATGTCCTAGGGGCCATGGTCTAGAATCCACATTGATTTTGCAGGCCCTACAAGAGGCACACTTTTCTAGTTATAGTAGATGCATACTCCAAATGGCAGAGTAATTCCCATGACATC